>JANHFT010008867.1:101277-111730 GCA_032467955.1 Pseudoxenodon macrops
CCCAGCTTCTGCCAACCTAGCAGTTCGAAAGCACGTAAAAATGCAAATAGAAAAATAGGGACCACCTTTGGTGGGAAAGTAACAGCGTTCCGTGCACCTTAAGCATTTAATAATGCCGGCAACATGACCACGGAGACATCTTCGGACAGCGCTGGCTCTTCGGCTTTGAAACGGAGATGAGCACCGCCCCCTAGAATCAGGAACGACTTGCACATATGTGCGAGGGGAACCTTTACCTATTTTCAGTCAGCTCCCAGAGTTGAGAGGGAATCCTTTCAACTCAGGGATGGTTGAAAATGCCCCATGCAAAATCCTGCTTAGGCTTCAGCATAAAGATTTTTCAGCCAGTTGCCAGAGATGAGAGGGAAAACTCTTGGCAGGCAGCAGCAGCTTGCAACCTTTCCCTCCTGCATTATCTGTTGACTTTCTGGGGAAGCTAGCAGGGAAGACTGCAAATGGGTTCTTGGCAACTAGTCATAAACGCAGACAGGTTGCCAAGTGCCCAGATTGCAATCATGTGACGGGAGAGGTGTGTGTGTCTTTGTTGGCTATAACTTCAGGTCTGTAAGTCCATTCAGCACTTTCATAACTTTGAACGGTTGCTGATCGAATAGTCATAAGTTGAAGAATTATGTATATGTGGCTTGTGGAAAGCTGCTTAAAAATTGCAGAAACAGAATAAGAAGATGCTTTGTTTGCAAAATCTGTTTACATATTGCAAACATCAAATTGTCTGGCCCTAGTGGATCCCAATAGACCACTTTGTCCAGGATCAGTCACAATTGGAAACTTCATTAGTTTCTTCAATGTAATTTTTATTGTACAAAGAAGCTGCTTATGTGATTATTAAACCATAATAATAAGGTTTGGAAAGATGCTGTAATGACATTAAAGGACTGATAACATATCAATGGGGAAAATAATAAAAAGTTACAAGAAGTAGAAAGATGTATTCTGACTTCTGCTGAAAAACCAAGACTGGTTGTCTTTCTTGACTTACCTTAAGCTTTGTTTGTGCCTCAGTGAGTAATAATAATGAATCAAAAATCTCTTACCTGTTCTTTGAAGCCATAATTTTCAAAAGGGAGATAAATATTTGTTTATTTTGAACAGGAAAGTATTATTTAATGGTAATAGTTTTGTACATTTACAATTGTGCAATAAACAGGGAAATTCAGCGAAAAAGATACTGAATTTTCTTTGCTCTAAAAATGAAACCAAAAGGATTCTGCACAAGAGAAGATTACCGTATTTTTCAGACGCACTTTTCCCCCCCTATCAGAGGGTGAAAACTTGGGTGCGTCTTATACATTGAATGTAGCCCCATCCAGCCACCCCAATCCTTTGGCATCTGCCTCCCAGCAATTTACCTGCTTGCATTAGCACAAGCAACTGATTAAAAGCCTCCTGACCATCAGCTGATTCAGGCTGCAAACAGGCAGTATGTGCTAAAAGTGAAAGTGAAAGTAAAACTGCAAGGAGGCAAATTGCTGGGAGGTAGAGATTTTTATTTTCTTGTGCTAATCAGGCTTGTTTGCTGCAAGGAGGTAAGTCAATAACTATAAAATGCCTATAGAATGTTCAAATTATGAGAGTTATTTTTCAAAGGCTGCTTTTATTATTGTTCTAGGCAACTTAACAAAATGAAGAAGCTTTTTAAAACAAATGCTTGATCTGAAGAGGCCCAGTGCTATTGTAGCTTCTTTTAAATAGCAGAGAATAACGCATGCTTCCAGAAAGCCACATCAATTTTAACAGCATCTGTACAAGTATAGTCTGAAATGTAACTGTGTCCTGTTTTAGTATTAAGATAAGGCAGCTGAGCCTGACTTAGTCATGTTTGGAGTAGATCTATTTAAATAATTGGGAGGAGTTAGCGTAACTACATTTAAGAAAACTTTCTGGCATTAATATACTGCCATAATGTACATTTCTCCAATTCTTTGCTCTTTCTATGGGTCATGCATACATGCACAGAAATTCACAGCAAACTGTGTATATCATCTGTACTGTTTGCTGTTTGCTGGGAAGCAAATTGCTGGGAGGCAGAGGCAGATTTCCCCCCCTTGTTTTCCTCCCCAAAAACTAGGTGTGTCTTATACTTCGGAGTGTCTTATACTGAGAAAAATACGGTAATTGCATTTATTCCCAGTATGCTTCTAGATTAAAAAAAAATTAATTTATGCTTTTTGAATCCTTTATATTAGAATGTACTCTTTCCATTATACAGACTGAGCCAGTCATCAGGATTTTAAAAGGAAATTCTTTTTCAAGTCTTGTTAATGGGGAATAGCATGTTTTGCAGAGCACATGAGAGAACTTTGTAGTGATGTTGCTCTGGTTGGTGCCAATATTGATTTTACTTTGATGCCAAGATGTGTTCTGGCTCTTCAACAAAATTTTGGGATCATGTTTGACATTGTCAGGTAGACAAATAAATGAGAAGACCATAGTGTCAAATAATCTTTTTAAAACATTAAATAAAAGATAGGAAACATGGCTTGTGCACACCCAAGGAAGTGTCTGCAGAGGCATTTCTACCTACTATTAATATCTACAAAGACATTGCTATTATACCAACTATTAAATGTGAAGTCTTCTAATTGCCTTTTGACTAGACAGAGGCAAAAAAGGGGGAAATAGCAATTTATAACTATCAACATAACACTAAACTTTGGTTTAAAATTAGATCCAAATTGATACATTGATTGCCAAATACTAACTTTGTAGGAATTACAGTAATAAGCAGTTTGCTTCAAATTATTTTGTTTTATAAAAACTCTGATAGTAGTCTTCAACTTTAAACCATTCATTTAATGACTGTTCAAGTTACAATGGCAATGAAAAAAGTGACATGACCATTTTTCATACCTACAACCATTGCAGCATCCCCATGGTCACGTGATCAAAATTCAGATACTTGGCAACTGGTTCATATTTATGATGGTTGCAGTGTCCCAGAGTCATGCTATGACATTTTGCGAACTTCTTAGAAGCAAAGTCAATGGGGAAGCCAGATTCACTTAACAACTATGTTACTAACTTGTCAGCTTCAGCGATTCACTGAACAACTGTGACAAAAAAGGTGGTAAAATGGGGGGAAAGGGACTTAACAAAAGTTTCACACAGCAGCATAAATTTTGGGCTCAATTGTGATCGTAACCTGAGGACTACCGTACCTACAGTAGATAATATCTTTAAAAGAAACAGCTAGGGTATCATGAAAGTTGAAAAAGTGCCATTTTGTTTTCATGCAGATAGTGCTCACTTGTATGGTGAAGCTGGCCAAGAGCCGCCCCCATCTGAGCCAATCCATCGTGGAGTCCTTGTTGACACAGCTGCCTCGTGCTCAGGATGCTGCTAAAATTCTCATATGCCATTGTTTGGCAGCCATTGCCATGCAGTTACCCGTCTTAGGAGATGGAATGCTGGGAGACCTCATGAATCTCTATAAAGTGATTGGCTGTTCTGCTGCCAATAAGCAGCAAGAGCTTTTGGTAAGAAACTCTGATTCAGAATATTTCTTCTGGGTAATAAATGAATCTATGTTTGATGAACATTCAGCAGAACTAGTTGATATCTTACAACGTATGTAACACTTAAATCGGGGTGGCAATTTTAAGACTTGTGGACTTCAGCTCCCAGAATTCATCAGCCAGGGTTAAAGTCCAATTTGCCAAGGTTGGACATACCTGACTTAAATGGTTGTATTGATAAATGGAGTGGAAAGCATGACACCCTTATAAAATTGCTGTCTTTGACCACCCCTTTTCTATGATTAGGTTGTTTTTATTCTCCAACTCTTCCAGGAGAAAATTAACAGATCTTTGCTGATAAAACCCCCCAGAGATGCCACTAAGATTGGCAAATTATTCCTATAAACCATGAGCTTCAAAAAGACAACCTGTTTCCAAACCTGATAGGCATGAGGAATCTAGGGCTTTTCAAATGCAACTTCCAGAAGATCTATTCCAGGAAACTGAAGGATACAAGGAGTTTTAATTTAGGACTGTTGATCCTTAACAACTGAGTTGAGGGACTAACAGCAAAGAATTGCACTGACCAGCTAGTTTTGTGCTGAATTTTCCAAAAGGCATTCTATTTGGTCAGTAAACAAAATATCAGAGAGAGAGAGTACTTAAATTAATGAATGATATCACTGGATGTTTTGAAATTCCGTGAAATAAGTAAGATGCCTAAAAAACAATATTATTTCCATAATGAGTATAGACTGGAGATTTTGTGTTGGAAGCAAAGCAAACCAATCAAAGCCAAAAGGCCCTAATTGAAGAGGCCCATACTTCAAAAAGATACACTACAGAAAGAAAGAGGGAAGAAGCAATGAATGGGGAGAAGGAACATTACCAGGCAAAGGCTGTCTGTAGCCACCTGAGTCTTCTTTTGGATACGTTTCCTTTGGCAATAATTAGTGAAAACTGAAAGCATATTTTCCTTCATTTTAGAAGGGGGAAGCAGATGAAAAATATAATGCAATCCCTAGAAGTAAATCACCATTGGAAAACAACAGAGACGTGCACACCCCAGCCTGCCAACATACGTCCATTGGATTTGAGTAGCTAATAAATTCAAATGAATAAATAAATATGTGAAATAGCCCCATCCATTTTGAAGTACTCTATCCTACTCACATATTGAGTAGTCTCAGTCATTGGAACATTGCCTATGGTCTGCAGTAGAGAGCAAAATGAAGAGCCCAAGAGGAGATCAGCAATGTAAAAAAAAAAAATCAGTCTGAGAAAGTGTAATAGAAGAAAATAATCTTGAAGATGTGTTTGCAAATGAGAAACAAAAGAGTGTAATCAGAAACATAGTTGAAATAAAATAATATCCTGCAAAGCCATGTACCCATGTAGAAAATAAGAGTTACATGAACTTTCTCATTGAGCCAACAATGGAAATATTTCAATATAACTTTTTATTAAAACAAGGAACAGTATCACTGTTCCCAATCCTTGTTCTGCCCAGTAGATGGCACCTATTTTATATGGTTGGCCTGGCTGGCCTTTGCAAATGTAATGGAAAATGTGAGAACTTCACACTCTTGCTGACTCTTCTAATCTCTTGTTAACATGCTGTGGAACCTGACTTAAAAATATACAGATATATGTTAACAGGTATAACTGATTTTCTTCCATAAGTCCTGTGTTCTTTGGAAACTTTTACCTTAGTGCTTAAAAATGAACAATCATAAATTTGATATTTAGTTTATGGGAAAATGAACATAGGTTGCAAAGATCATTACTGGGTGAATGGAGAGCAAATGCTAACTGTATTATATCAGTGGTCCCCAACCCTTACAACTTGGCGACCCAGCTGGGCGAGGGGAGAGGGGAACCAAGTTGTGCGAGCAATGGTCTGGAATGGTTCAACTGCAAGTTGACATGCGCACGTATGTGTGTGCGTGCCAGCCTGCCACTGACACAACGGCCCAGTTGTGCATAGGCCATGGCCTGGTAGTGGTCCGTGGCCCAGGGGTTAGGAACCCCTGTATTACATTAGAGTAGTCCTTGACTTATGAACATTTGTTTAATAGTAGTTCAAAGTTACAATGGCTTTGGAAAAAGTGATTTCAAATCTGTACTTGCACATATGAGCATTACACAACCCTTGAGGTCACCTGATTGCAGTTTGAGTGCTTGGCAATCGACTTGAATTTACAACCAATTGCACATCCTGTTGTCACATGATTGTGATATGAAACTTTTTTATGATTTTCCAGCAGAAAAGCCTATTGGGGAAGTATGATTTTGCTTAACAACTGTGAGATTCACTTAATTACCACCATAAAACCCATCATAAAATTGAGTCCAACTCGATATATGATCGTGGTGAATGCACATTCTGGTCCGTAAGTCGAGGACTGCCTGTATATATGAAATGGGTGCCCATTTGCTACAGTCTGTCCTATCCTGAGATCACAATATATATTTTTTCAGTTAGAAAATTGCCCCAATGTTTGACAGCTGCAAAGGAAGGAAGTTTTATTCTATCATTATGGGAAAACAGTCCTATACCTCATTATTTAAGGAATGATTAGAATCATTATGGAAAATGCTAATGTGTTTCTCAGTATGATTATTTTATTCAGATTTGGGCTTGGCCACATTTTGAAAATTATACTGGATATTGTATTTATAGAATACAAAATAACAAGAGTTGGAAGGGACCTTAGAGATCTTCTAATCCAACCCACTGCTCAAGGAAAATTCACTTAACAGCCATGTGGCTCATTTAACGATCTCTGTGGTTCACTTAACCACAGCAAAGAAGGTTGTAAAATTGGGTGCAACTCACTTAATGACTGCTTCACTTAACAATTGAAGTTCTGGTCCCAATTATTGTTAAGTCAAGGGATACCTGTAGTCAAATTGTTGAGGTTCATCCAATTCAGCATTCTGTCAAGCCCTTATGTGGATTACTTTTTATTCAACCTTTTGCTTTTGATTTTTTTTTCTCTCATTAGGTTTCTCTTGCTACTGTGATCTTCGTCGCCAGTCAGAAGACATTATCTTCTGAAGTGAAAGCTGTTATCAAACAACAGCTTGAAAATGATTCAAATGGATGGACAGCTTATAGGATAGCCAGGCAAGCTTCAAGAATGGTATGTGGTCCATAGTTATAAATCAGGTTTCTTAATACATGCATCTTTTTGTGTTTGCTTTCAGAGGAAATCATACAGAGCATGCATATAGCAGAGGCAGGTGCTCAACTCTTCTCATGTAAAATAGTTGTATTTTTGATGAACTTTAGTAATAGTACTTATATACCGCTTCATAGTGCTTTACAGCCCTCTCTTAACTGGTTTAGAGTCAGCTTATTGCCCCCAACAATCTGAGTCCTCGTTTTACCAACCTCAGAAAGATGGAAGGCTGAGTCAACCTTGGAGCTCCTAAGACTCAAACTGCTGGCAATAGGCCGAATTAACCTGCAATATTGTATTCTAACCACTGCGCCACCATGACTCTATTCTTTATTTGAAAAAGGATTTAAAACAGAGTTGAAGATGTGAAATAATTTACGTAGTTTATATAATTTATATAAAGTAAATCCTTCTTTCCTCCAATAGATGATACCCAGTGGGCTAACAAGTAGATAAAACAATGTTATCAAAAGCACAATAAATGCCCTTTCAAATATTTATATGCATGTTCTCAACTTCATCAGTTAAAACCCACCTAAGTGTTAAGAGGCCTACCAAATAGAAATGGGCTTTGTCTGTTGGTGGAATTCAGCAAAGGGAGAACTGGCCTGTAAGAGACTCGGTAGAAACTTTCAGAGCCTGGGAATAGCTACAATATGAAGAACAATTCTATCTCACATTTCCATCAGCTCTGCTTCTAATGATGGCAAACCTAAACCAAGCCTCTATAGTCAAATGGGTTTTTTAAGACAGCCACATCCCATCTTTGGCAATTTTTTACAAATCATAATGATGGCTGCACACAAATTGGAAATCCGTGGAATTGATTTGCCAGGAAAGTCATATTCTCCCTGTAATTAGTGTGAAGCAATGACGTGAGCAGACTATTAGAGTTTCCACCCTGCTTTTATTAGTTTTATAAGTAATACAAATTTATAATTTTATATCAGTGTTTACAGTATGTATTGTTCATGCATTATAAATGTATAAATCCTGGAAAAGGCACATCTGGCACTCTAAATCTTCCCTAGGGAGATTCCCTCTTGACCTCTACTGAAATCTTAGCATCCAGTTTCAGTACTGGGTTCAGGAGCAGATCTAAAATGAAGACAGCCTTCAAGGGAGAATGTAAGCCTCATTCAACATCATGTATCTTTTTCTTTCTAAGCAACTAGAATCTCTCCTGGCTTAAATGTGCCAGATTAAATTCTGGTAACAAATGCCAGTTAGTTAACATTAATTTGCTTGGCAAATCAAATTATTTGTATGCAACTTACGTGCTGTTACTGAGAGCACAGTGCAGTATCATGTGCTGTATGTGCTATTCGGGCAGCTGTTGACAGGGGAGAGAGAGAGAGACTGTGGGTGTACACACATACAGAGAGAGAGAGAGAGAGAGAGAGAGAGAGAGAGAGCGCTAGAGCACAGGCACTATTACAGCACAGAATGGAAGGTTGCCAGCAAGTTTGATTATACTCGAGTTATCCATTGCAAAGTGCTTCAGATACATGTTTATTGCTATCCTATGTTTAAGTATAGAGAATTTTCTGCTGCCTTCCTGCGAATTGCATCTGTTTCCATTTACCCTTTGTAGGGCAACCATGGCATGGCCAAAGAGCTTTATCAAAGCCTGCTGACTCAGGTAGCTTCAGAGCACTTCTACTTCTGGCTGAACAGTCTGAAGGAGTTCTCCCACGCAGAGCAGTGCCTAACTGGGCTGCAGGAGGACGATTACAGCTCTGCCCTTTCTTGCATTGCTGAGTCACTAAAATCTTATCACAAAGGAATAGCTTCTTTAACGGTCAGTATTTTTGCTTTTCTTTTTGCAGAGCTGTTAGTCAAAGTACAAGTAGTCCTTGGCTTACAACAATTCGTTTAGTGACTGTTCAAAGTTACAACGACACTGAAAAAAGTGACTTATAACAGTTTTTCACAGTTAGGACCTTTGCAGCATCCGGTGCAATTTTGGTCACGTGATCAAAATTCAGATTGCTTGGCAACTGATTCACATTTATGACGGTTGCAGTGTCCCAAGATCACCTTTTGCAATCTTCTGACAAGGAAAGCCAATGGAGAAGCCAAGATTCGATTTAACAGCCGGGTTACTAACTTATGAACTGCAATGGTTCACTTAACAACTGTGACAAGGAAGGTCGTAAAATGGGGCAACACTCCCTTAAACGTCTCACTTAGCAACATAAAATGTGGGCTCAATTGCGGTCGTAAGTCAAGGACTACCTGTAGCAATCTTTTATTTCTTCTGTTTTGAGCTATAGCCTTCTGTGTCCTTGGAAAACCAATCGAAGCCTTATATCTCGTGGTTCAGAAAAAGCTTTGGCTAGAACTGAGATTTCAGCGGTGATTCAGTGTGTTCTTATTTAGGAGCTGGAGATTCCATCATTTCCTAGGCCTCTGGTAGGCTCAGACCTGGACAGGTGGTCCCATAAGCTTCTTCCATTTCTGAAGAAGAACCAAATATAGTTAGTGGGGCGTTTTAATGGAACATGTGAAAATCCTGTTTGATATATCCTTTTCTTTGCTTCTCTGGTCCTTCTTTTTATCCGTAGTCCAAAGGCTGGCCAAACTAGGAAGTCTGGTAGCCTCCTTGTAGACATATGTAGACATCTATGCCTGGATTATTTGAAGGCCAGATACATCTACTGTTTAAAAAAGAACAGGAAAAAAAATTCTTGCACCTTTAGCAATAAAATTCTTTATCGTTGCAAAAGCAAACGCAAAGGTGTGTCCCTCATTGAACTAGGAGTGTGGGCAATGTGGAAGGGAGGAGTGTTTAGTCTCTCAATAACTTCATTTATTGTGGAGCTAGTTTACTCCCACAATAATTTCAGCCACAAAATACTGCTGTGTAAGAGAGTAGGTGTGAGCGCACCATGAATTGCTTTGATACATGCATTAACCTTTCATCCAAGAGTGAGTATGGAGGAGGCAGAGGCAGAACACTAACATTTTTGACTGCAATTTGAGCAATCTTTGATTCTTGGTATAATCAGTCAAAGTTCCTTTCTGCAAAGAGAGATCCTTCTTCCCACAAGCTTATTTTTTTTAATTAATAAAAATGTGACTTTTGCAGGAATACAACTATGTTCCACATTCCTGAAGCATTTAAAAAGAGAGGTTAACTTGCCTCTGCATATATTCTAACGAGGCAGAGAATTTGCAACCGAATTATACTTTGGCATGAATAATTACCATATTTTTCAGAGTATTAGACACACCTTTTTTTCCTCTAAAAGAGGGTGGAAATGTTGGTACGTCTTATACACTGAATACAGCAATTTTTACCTTCTAAAGCCCTGTCCCTGTATCCCATTTTTCTCAAAAACGGGATGCGCAGAGGGTTTGGAAGGTCTGCAGACTGCTTCTGAGGACTGGGGGAAGGCAAAACCGTCCCTGTTTTTGTGAAAAAGGCAGTTTTTCATGAAAACAGCCTTCAGAAGCAGTCTACAGACCTCCTAAACCCTCTGCGCACCCTGTTTTTCTCAAAAATGGGTGAAAAACGGGCCCATTTTTGAAAAAAACACACAGAGGCTTTGGGAGGCTTGCAGACTGCTCCTGGGGCCTGAGAGGTAAGTTTTTTTCTTACTTACCTCTTTAAAATCTTGGTGCATCTTTTTTTTTTAATAATTTTTTTTATTTTAAATCTTTACACCCCACACACATACACAGCTTACAAGTTCTGCTGTCAGAGTACATGTTCATACTTTTATAACTGCATAACATATATAGTATTATATTTGTTCAATTATTAATTCCATTTCTCCATCAAGTTTA
>JANHFT010008867.1:171074-187198 GCA_032467955.1 Pseudoxenodon macrops
GATTGAGAACATCTGGAGTTGATGTTTGCAGATTAGTTTGCTGTCTCGTGACATCCTGTGTGGGTGTAGTCCTAGCTAGGACCCAAGATACTCTCAATCTTACACGGGAAAAGACCCGAATACGGCAAGACTTGCATACATATATATATATATATATATTAAATATTAAAAATTAGATATTAAAACTGAATAAGATTTAAAAATGTACAACAACATAAAATTACAAAACATGGAGAGGTCCAAGATGAGGACACTAGAAGTTGATAATAGGGGGAGGGTTCTCTCCCATGACTGTATGAGCCCCTGTATCCCCTCCCCCCCCATGCAAAGCAAGACAGCTAGCTTTGCCCACTTTGCATAAGGCCAAAATATTTCCTCATCTCTGAGGGCAAGATGTTCCATAAAGCAGGGGCAGTGGCAAAGGCAGAAAAGGCTCTCTTACTTGACCTCACAGTTGAAATGCCTTCCCTTCCTGAATGAGTGGGACTGGCTGATGTGATGGAGCAAAGCTGGTTCTGTAGGTAGCCTGGTCCTATTCCATGTAGGCCTTTATTGGTAATAACCTTGAATTGGACCTAGAAGCAAACTAGGACCCAGTGCAATTTACGGAGCAGAAGTTCTATATGTGCTGGGCACCTAATATAGCTCACAGGGCCACATTCTGCACCAGTTGAAGCTCCCGTATACTTTCCAAGGGTAGCCTCATATAGAGTGTGTTGCAATAATCCAGTTGGGAAGGGCATGAATGACTTTTTTTTTAGGAATTGCATAGATAACAGATAATATTTTATGTCATATTTATGTGAAAATAGTGAAAACTCAAAAGGGTTCAAAACTTTTAAACACCATGTACACACATTTACTTTCCAGCCAAATAAAAAAAGTATGGTCTATTTCAATGGAACTTTTAAAAAATATCAGATATTTGTATGCTATTCACAGAAAATTCTTATGCAACTAACTAATGAAAATAAAATGTTGTGATTTCAGCTGTTACATTTGTTTTTATTTATTTTTTAAAATTGTCCTTCATTTCAGTAGTAGCCAATTTGGGCAGTTTGACTAGTTCTTTTCTAAAAACGTCCTATGCTATTCTCCACCAGTTGATAGAAATGGCAATCTAGTGTTCAGTAATTGCTTTGAATACCTTCTGTTTCAGGATGGAAGGAAAAAAGACCTTGTAATATTTATTGTATTAAAGTCTGATGATCCTGTTTTTTTGTGTGCTATGTGTGTGTTAATATTTTTAAATAACAATTTAATAATAATTCTTACTACTGCTTTCTGATAAAAAGATAATAAAAATATAGGAAGCAAATGGACTATTTGCTACCAGTTGCAGTGGACTATGCTGAACCACTGATTGAATATGTTCTTTCTTATCCTTGAAATTATCTTCAAAATACTCAAATACCATGTTTTTTGAAGTTTCACTTCTGTAGCTGGCTACATGCACAATTCATGGATTGTATCATAAGCTTTAGGCTTTAGTATCAGAATTTTTAAGTACATTTTTATTTTTCAAAATATTTTGTCAATTATCAAAGTGACGTACAGCTTGATCACAGAATACTATTAATTTGAATATCGTGGTGAATTATCAAAAGGCACAAAATATAATTGTAATGCCTGTAGAGCAGGAGTGTCAAACTCAAGGCCCAGGGCCCGGATCTGGCCCCGCGGAGTGCCCTGGAAACAGTGAAGTGGCCTGCAGTGCCTCTGTCAGTGAAAACAGAGCTCGAGCCCTCCTGAGCTCCGTTTTCTCTGGCAGAGGGTTGCAGGAGGCTGTCGCAGCCGAAAACGGAACTCAGGAGCCTGTTTTCTCTTGCAGAACATTGGGGCCACCAGACGCGCCCCTGACACAAGGAACATCGAGCTGGCCATTGTCACCCTGGCCACGCCCACGTCATCCCTTCCAGGTCAAACACAAACTTGATCTGGCCCTCAATGAAATAGAGGGCCTGCTGTAGAGAGATAACATTGTTGGATGAAAGGTTGTCTCAAACCTTCTGTCCCAGAAACCTTCTACCATCGTCACAGAGTGTAGCTCTTCCTCTTGCCTTCGTGTAGCATCTTCGTAGTTGCTGCTGCTGCTATCTTTCTTCCAGAGAGGTTCTGCATTTGATGTCCTTCCCCTAATTTCAGCATTTGAGCCAGATGGAACTCATATAGGCCCCTTTTTTACATATATTCTTTCTTTTTCAGTAGTTTTTACTGTACTTGATATAAGAATAATAAAACAGTTTTTTTTAAAGAAAAACTTAAAATCTTCAGATTTGTTAAGTTCAAAAGTATTTAAAATTGCTTTAGGAATATCTTAATTATTTCTGGTTATGAATGGATATAGATAGATGTTTTTATGTTTTATATGAACTTACATATTTTAGGAGTTATGACACGTCTATTAGCTAACATTGCCTTAACCTGATCTTGCCACTTAAACATTTTATGTTTGAAAATGCGTATGTGTATTTTGAACATAAGATAAAATTTAGACTCTGACCAGTCTCGGCAAATGCATAAGAATAAGAGACTTTTAGTTTTGCTTATTACACAGGCTTTGAAGATAATAGAAGAAATTCAGGTTCTCTCAGGATGACTATTCCCTCCATAGCAAACTTCAGAAATTTAGAATTCTTAATAACGTATCATCATGTTATTAAGTAAAAAAACTTGATAATTGTTTACAGATATGTTTTCTTATATCTATCATTGTTGCAAAAATTAGAGTAGTAACCTTCTTCAATCTTAAAATCTAATCTAATTTTTTGGGAAGAGCATAATTATGATTTTTCCCTCCATGCTGTATTTTTTCTTAGGAACATTTTGTAGCCTCCAATGTGTTGCAGGAAACCTTATACTGAACAGATAATACAATTAAATATTAAAGGAATCAAGGCAACTGTAGAACATGTTGTAGCGAGAGAATCCTATCTAAAAATTCAAAGTGGAGTTAAAATTAGTTCAGACTATTTTATAGAATAACACTTAGGAATTGACATTCCTAAGCTTTCCTAGATATTATTGCAACTCTTGATGGAAATCATTCTACATCTATAGGAGTACTATTGGGTGACTATTCCAGGTTCTATACTTTCCTTAATGATGACATATGAAGCTAATATTTCAGTAATATTAATTCAGTAATATTTATAACAGGCAGATGGTTCATATGGGAGAATATGTATATTCAGAATTGTTCAATCATGATTCTCTCTGTCCTGTAAGAAAACTAACCAGCTTTAGTATTGGATTAGTGCTACCCTGTTTCCCTGAAAATAAGAACTCCCCAGATAATAAGCCCAATCAGGTTTTTGAGCACATGCGCTAAAATAAGCCCTCCCCAAAACACAGCAGCAGCCACAAAGTGATCATGCTCGCCACCTCCTGCACCTCAAAAATAATAAGACCTCCCCAAAAATAAGGCCAAGCGCTTATTTCGGGGGTGAAAAGAAAATAAGACCTTGTCTTATGAACACAATAGTATCAGTATGCTCATAGGAAAAGTCACAAAGTGGTCCATCATCAGGAAGTGGATTTTAAAGTCTGAAAATAAAAACGAGAACATAATTGCCCCATGGTAATTTTAGCAAGTTAGGTTTTGCAGCTCTCCTTGCATGTCCTACTCAGTCATGGGCTGTCATCACATGGCATTTATCCATGGTTAACTAAGGTTGACCCATTTGGGTGCTTGTTGATATAAAATAACTCTATCCGGGCTAAATTTTTGTGAATTCGAATTGGGAATTTATGATGCTCTATATTTTTGTATGATTCAGTATTGTTTGTAGACACTTTTATATATAAGTTTCACTATGTGCAGATCTTTGTCATTCATGAGTGTTTTGTAAACTTTAAGCAGTTGGTATCTGAATATATATGCGTTAATTAAAAACTGAAGCATTGTAACATCCTGGTCATCTTTGTCCACACTGGACTGGTATTTGAGCAGGAGACTTATGGAAAATATCTGGCTAGAGTAGAAAATTAAGGAAATAAAAATAGAAGAATGCAGTGGTAAATCATTTCATGTTTTTGAAAATTATAATAACATAATCATGAAATCACCAGGTATTGGGTTCGCTTTGAAAGAGATTTTGTCTTATCATTGTTTCACTTATTTTCGAACATAGTTTCAACATACATGTTCAATATATACAGTACATAATAATTTACAAATTTACAAATAGAAAATTTAGGGTATTTGTTTCTGGATTTAGAAATTTATCTGTCAGATGACTACATTTTAATTTTGCTTTATATTTATAAGCCTTCATTTTTTCTTCCTTATCATTGTTTTACTTATTTTCAATGATAGTTTTGACATACAGGGTCTTATTTTCATTTGAACCCCAGAATATGGCCTTGGCCTTATTATCAGGGGGGGGTTATTTTGGGGGTGCAGAAGGTGGTGAGTGTGGGACTGGATGTCCCATCACAGCCGCCTCCCCTCCCTGTTCTACCGGCTGAGCGGCCCAACACGTCCCACTCTGCCCCAATGGTAACAACCTGGCTGCTTCCCTTCCCTGGCATCTTTATTGAGGGATGGCAGGTGGGGTGCAAGGCGCTCTTGCTCACCTGCAGCCTTGTGTTTGCACGCCTTGCCGGTAAGGCAACTCTCTAGCTATCAAGTCCCCCTCCCGCCACCGCTGCCCCCGGGCCGAGCCCACTCGAGGGCAACAGAGGCAGCCACTCCCTCGCCTGGTGGCCACTTCAGCGTGTGGGGGAGTCCTATTTGTTCCAAGTTCTCCCCTTTCCTTGGAAGGAAGGCGGCAGAAGCAACTCAGCGGGAGGAAATGCTTGGTGTCTGTCAGTAATCAAACTAATGCCCAGCGGTGCAGCGTGGCAATCGGTAGCGGGAGGGCCCCGCTACAGAGCCCGCTGAGAGTCGCTCGCCAAGGCAGAAGTGCAGGGATGTGGATTCTGGGGTGGGCAGCTAGAAGGCCCCTTCCGCGTTTCTCTGCGTCGCACTGGTGGCTGGGGGGGGGCAGGGTTCTCCCCCCTCCAACCGTGGTAGCTTCGGAGCCTGGATCCCTGCCTCGCCTCCTTGCAGGCAAGAGCGCGTTTTGAAATGCCACTGGAGGCAGAGCCCAATTGAGCCGAGTCAGTCCCGTAGGGTGTGCGCAACAAAGCAGCGCAGGGAGTTGGTAAAACTGCCTGCGCCCGCTCGCCTCTCGCTTGTGCTCTCTCTGTCTCTGTCGCGGCCAAACGCGGTGCAGGGAGTTGGTAAAACTGTCTGAGCCCACCTGCCTCTTGCTTGTGCTCTCTCTTTCTCTGCTGGCCAAAAGAGTGCCCACTGCAAAAAGAGCAGCTCCCTGCACTTCTGGCTCGGCAGGCAACTCTCTCGGTGGGCTCCGTAGCGGGGCCTTCCCGCTGCCTCGGCTCTTTACCATCACTGATTACCACAGGCATGAGTTCAATTGCTGATGTGGACACCAAACATTTCCTCCCGCTGAGTTGCTGCTGCCGCTACTTTCTTTCCAAGGAAAGGGGGGGGGCTTGGAACAAATGGGAGCCCCACGTGCTAAGTGTGGCCACTGGGCGAGGGAGTGGCTGTCTCTGTTACCCCCGAGCGGGCTCGGTCCGTGGGCAGCAGTGGCGGGAGGGGGACTCAACAGCTAGAGAGAGAGAGAGAGAGAGACATCAGCCTTATCAGCAAGGCTTGGGACACGAGGTGGCAGGTGAGCAAGAGCGGCAGGCGAGCAACGCGCCTCGGTAAGGTGTGTGGGGCATATCCCCCCCTTGCCCTGGAAAGTAGTTGGAGGGGGCTTATTTTGGGGGGGGGTTAGCCCATGTGCTAAAAAGCCCAATTGGCCTTAATATTGGGACATGTCATAGTTTCGGGGAAACATGGTACATTTTCAATATATAGTATATAATAATTTACAAATGGAAGATATAGTATTTGTTCCTGGATTTAGAATTTTTACTACAAGATTGCTACATTTTAGTTTTGCCTCATTTTTATAAGTCTTTGTTTTTTTATATTTTGTGTATTATAGTTGAAGTAATCCAAATTTACAAATCAATGTATTGTAATTTGTTGGAATACCTATGAAACATGAGTTGCTATCATCTATTTTAAATTTGTGTAAGTGACCATTATTTTAATTAAGTCTGTTCTTTCCTTTTGTTTTTGCACAGTCATGGAATGGGGAGATGATATTAGAACAGTTTCAGAAGATGAAGCTTTGATGCTGGTGAACCATCAAGCAACTGGAGATATTTGCACTCTAATGATGTGCCTTCAAGACAAAGGCACGGTATGCTACTTTGATAGATATTGTTGATATACTGTACTTGTTGAACAATCTGGGTACTTTTTTCAGAAATATAGCATTAGAAGACTCATGCACAAAACCTATGTCCATCCAATAATTTAATCATATTTTATATTTCTATATCTTCTCAACTTACATTATTTACATGTCTCTGCTGTAGAAGCAGGACATACAAGTGTTCAGGTCAGGCAGCATTAAAATCTGCCTGTCGGTCTGTCTCTGTCTCTTTCTGTTTAAGGTTATCAAACTCACGTTGTTATGGTGGCGTCATGTGATGTATTGGGACTTTTCTACCCTTCACTAAACTAGGCGTGGCCAGCGCGTGACGCATCTGGCCCACAGGCCGGGAGTTTGACAGCCCTGGTCTATCCCTCCCTCCCTGCTCTGATATACAGCCATGATAATAAATAAAAATAAAAATGGGAGTACAGATAGTCCTCAACTTAACAACCATTCGTGACTGTTTGAAGTTAGAAATGGCATTGCAGTATCCCCACGGTATGTGATCAAAATTCAGATGCTTGGCAACTGATATGTATTTATGACGATTGCAGTTTCCCAGGGTCATGTGATCACCTTTTGCAACCTTTTGACAAGCAAAGTCAATGGGGAAGGCAGATTCGCTTAACAATCTTGTTACTAACTTAACTGCAGTGATTCAATTAACCATGGCAAGAAAGGTAAAAAGAGGCAAAACTCACTCAACATCTTTCTTACTTAGTGATGGAAATGTTAGGCTCAATTGTGTTCATAAGTTGAGGACTACTGTATTGAAGCTAAAATAGACATTTAAAAAACAAAATAATCAAATCATTGGACAAGAGTCTGATGGAAGGCATGCATCTTTACCAATTTGCTAAACCCTGAAAAAATTGGGGCCAGGTATAAAGGGAGTGAGTGCCATAGCAAGAGAAGAGCCACTCCCACATGTCAAAAACATGAGCCTTTGATAGTATAGATATATTTAAGAGGACCTATGTTTCTGATCTTACATATATAAGAAGTTTGTAATAGGTGAAACTGACCCTTAGGTAACCAGAGTTTTACTTTTAAAGACTATAAAGTTGATTGACTATCAGTACAGATCTTTCAGCAGAGACATAATTTGAATTCCTGTCTTGTACCATAGAATTTTCTACTAACTTACATTTTCAAATACTTTTCAAGGATACTATAGCTCCCAGTAGAGCCGTGATAGCGAACCTAGGGCATGCATGCCAGAGGTTGCACGCAGAGCTCTCTCTGTGGGCACGGGCACCATCGCCCCAGCTCTCTCTGTGGGCACCAGAGATGGGTTCCTACCGGTTCTATCCGGTTCTATAGAACGGGTAGTAACTCCACAGTGATGTCATGGAGCCAGTTCCATCGGTGTCTCCGTGGATGCTGCCATCTTGGATTTTGTTTCTGCGCATGCACAGTAGCTAATTTTTGCTTCTGCTCATGCGCAGAAGCTAGTTTTTTATTGCTGCCCGTGCGTGTGTGCATTTCACACGCGCACACGCAGCGCGACCCTGAGCGAACCAGCAGCAAACATATTCACAACCCACCCCTGGTGGGCACGTGCGCAGTTGCCCCAGCTCAGAGACCTCTCTGTGGGCATGTGCGCTGTTGCCCCAGCTCGCCATCACTGTAGTAGAACATATTTCAGCACTCAAGATGGGATGTAACGAGGGCATGAAAAAGCAGTCAAGTTCGACTGCCTCAGGAAGGTTGCAACTGGTACACTAGATGGGGTTATGCAAGATCCTCCTTTCTGCCTGTCGCTATCACTAAAGAATCCACTCATAGCTGAGGTTCAAGAAACATTTCCACATGGGTTCTGATCTTTTAAGGAGAATGCAATTTTATCCAAGAAGCTGGACCTCAGTCCCCGAGTCCCATTTACGATCTTTTCATCTTGTCTTCATTTAATTCAACTGGTTGTTTTTCTCTTTTTCTTTCTCCCATCCATTTTTGAACTTAAGAAAATTCAGAAGTACTGATTGAATTTAATGGTAGAAAGTCATAAAGTTTAGTATCATCAGTGTAATATCGCTTCTCTGCTTAACAACTTACACATCTTGAGGTTATAGTGGCAACTGGGACTACCTGGATTGCTGTTGCTAAATGATGGGGTCATGTGACATGCATTATATTAACATTGCTTAGCAACAGCAATCCCAGTCCCAGTTGCTGTTGAAACTCAAGGACTACCTATACTGTTTTACATATCTGTTTTTGTTTTATATTTTTAAATTAGGAAACAGACGATGACAATTAAATACCTTAATTTGGTTCTCATGTTTTCTCTTATCTCATTTTTGTAGTATAAGAAATTATATCATTCAAAATGGAACAAATAAAATAGAAAACATAAATTGGCATGTTAAAATTAATGTGATGGGTATAATACAAGAATAAGTTTACCATTGTCAGCTTTGTACATCTACACAAATTTTAAAAATTAAGTCAACATTGTAAATTAATGCTCTTTAAAATAGAAAGGTTTAAAGATGTTAAAAAGTATTATTGGTTAGATATACATTTTAATAATCAATATAGTTTTGCAAATCCTGTTTACCATCTACATGTTTGCTTTGTATTCTCTTGCTTTTTGTTACCTGAAATAAAAAAATTAAAATGCTCGTATAGAAATAAAGATTGTGTGAGAGCTTTAAAAATGTTAATTAATGAAAGTGGATCTTAAATAATATGACTTATCCAAGGTAGTGAAGAAATAGCTATCTGTTGATTTTATATAAAGTGAACGTGAGGATTTTAGGAAGAAAGAGAAATATACTGAGAGAATGTTGCTTTAGTAAATACTTCTTGAAAGCTTATAAGCTTTTAGTAAAAACATTTACCGGTATATGAACATTAGAAGAATGCAATTTGAATTCACTTTTCTATTTAATAGCAAAAATATTTTTGTATATTTATACGTTTGCTTCTATGGATCAGAAAACCTATTTCTGATTTTTGTTTTGTTTATATGCAGAATGCACACTATTTCTTATCTCAATTTTCCCAGGTTGTTCGTCAGATGATGTGGCTGATGGATCATATATTTAAATACACAAATTTTGGAATTGTATCTCTGATTCATGGAGACTTCTTTATAAGACAGGCAAGAACTACAGATATTTTGATAGTAAAATCTGCTTTCTTAAATATTTATTTGTATCTTGTTATGATTGTCAGTGTATCTGAAGAGCCTTTGTGGCTTAGTGGTTAGAATGCAGTATTGCAGGCTAACTCTGCCCACAGCCCAGAGTTCAAGCCTGACGGGCTCAAAGTTGATTCAGCCTTCTATCCTTCCAAGGTCGGGAAAATGAGGACCCCAATTGCTGAAGGGTCATATGCTGACTCTGTAAACCACCCAGAGAGTGTTGTAAAGTACTATGGGGCAGTATATAAATCTAAGTGCTGCTATTGTTATCTATTAAATTGAAATGGATTTCAAATAGTGTCAACAATTAATGATAAATTTAATAGAATGTGGAGAAACACAGAGTAACTACTAAGAATACTGGTTAGGTGTACTGTAGACATGTGCCATTTGTTTTGTTCACCCACTTAGAAATACAAGATTTTTGTTTATAGCAAACTACCCTTTTTTGGGGATTACAGTACATGGTTTGCCACAAGTTTCTAATCTAATGTGAGATAGGAACGAGTGAATCCAAACTTTTAAAAATAAAATATTAATCCATATTTGGCTTTGTCTGAATGACTTTTCTATATGCCAGGTGTGTACCATACTCATTTATTTAAAACATAACTTCCCACCTTTCAGACAACTCTGGGCAACTCATTTTAAAAAACTGTAAAACACACTTATCTTAAGAGTTTAGTGTTTTTACACATATACTAATTCTTTGGAACTGGAGTGGAACAGAATATTTTGCATTCTTAAATATCAGGGGACCAGAAATTGTAATAATGTATCCTTGATATGCAAAACATTTATATTCTTCATAGAATTACAGATTTGGAAAGAGTTGTTTAAGCTGTAAAATTCATCTCCCATAAATCTACCTTATAAATCATATAAATCTCTTAATTTATAATTTGATCTGCATAGTAGACATGTAGGCAAAGAACCCCAATTGAGTGGCTCTTGTAGTTTTATAGACTTTTCCAAATACCTTTACTTAATTATTCATTTAACAAATTCTAAGATACAGTCTATTTATTATTAGACAGCCAACAATCAATTTATTTCAGAGAATACTACTGATGCAGACGCAATATTCTGCTTTTTGGAAACTTGTTTCCTGCTGTTCAACAATGTTTGCAGAAAAAGAAAGTGAAAGACAGAAAAAGTGATGAGGACAAACAGCCATCAACTTCTAAAGGATTGAAGTGAACATGTAGGCTATAAGTTAAAGACAAAAAAAAAAAAAAGGTCTCTGGAGAAAGAAGAGTGAATTGAAAAATAATATTTCCTAATGGACTATCTTAGAGAGTAGTTGGAGAATGGAAGTAGCCTAGATCCAAACCACAAGGTTCAAAATAGAATGATCATAGCTCTGCAAACTCTGACATCTGTTTCCTGCTCTTCTTTAGGTATAGTTCAGTTCTATAACAGATTGTTGCTTCTCTCCTTCCGTTTCTGATCACTCCAGGTTTCTGTGGAAAAATGTGAAAAGAAATGAACACAATTTAGAGTCTTTGAATATTAATTTCTATTTGGCTAGAAATTGTTGATTTTGGGTGACTTAGCAATTAGTTATAAAGCTAGCAGCAAAGGAAATAATGGCAGGAACATACTTTGATTGGCTTTATCCCCAAATAAATAAGATGATATCAATGGGAGAGTATAGAGGACATAGGGAATGACCTTGAAGGCAGGAGGAAGACTCAGTACCATAACAATGATCAGATAAGAGAGGATTGAGTAAACATGACAGGCACGTTCATGTGAACATGAAGATAAAAATAGAGGAAGACCTATTCATTTGTTACAACAAAAATCTTGATCTATGTGGCATTGTTTTTTTAATCTGAACTATCTTGTTGGGCTACAGGGAGAAATGGAAGAATGATTAATTCACAAATAATTACATTAAATTTGATTGCTTGTTCTCTGGGAAGTTTACTTTTAACTGGATTAGTGCGTAACAAGTTTATGAAATGATAAAGCTGATTACATTGGCTTTATTTACCCAGTTGAACAGATTCTGTGTTCACTTTTTTATTTTATTTTTAAATTAAGTTTAAAAGTATTATTTTTTAACATAAAGCTCATCTCATGATGCTTTTTCAGGTTTTGGATGCTTTTTCTGGGGTAAGGAAGGGGAGAATTATTTCTAAAGGTGGAAGCTTCATGCTTAAGTCCAGTGTACATGTACGGAAGATCATTTGTAGAAATAGAATACTTTTTGTAAGAAGTGATTTGATCTTTGCCCATCTAATAATTTGAACCTTAATGCTAGGAAACTTAGAAATATGCATAGGAAAGAGATCATTTTAAATTTGCATAATTTATATACTGTATTTTTCAGAGTATAAGATGCACTCCTCCCCCGCCTCCCCCCAAAGAGGCTGGTAGTTTGGGTGCATCTTATGCTCCGAATGTAGCTTTTTTGAAGCTTTTTTTCAGACCTAATGAGGGGAGTAAAGCAATCTTTGCAGGCTTTTTTCATTGCTGCTTCCTCCGAAGAAGCATCAGTCCAATTCTAGTGGGTGACTATGGTCCTGAAGGTAACTTGGTGCCAGGTCCTAAAGGATTCTCTAGATCAGGACCAGCACTTAAACTTGAATAAATGCTATCTTTCTTTCAGTTCTGTGAATAGTATTATTTTACCATTCCTTGTTAGTGAAGTATAGAAGTTGATATGTATTGTGTGGTTTGTAACTACAAAATATATCAATATCTTCCTGCTTAAATAATGGACAACTCCATGAATTACTTTGTTATCTAATTTCTAATAATACTCTTAATCTAAACACTTTGTATGAAATAATACAATATATTGATAAAGGAAAAGGGAAATATTCGTAGTTCAGGGTTGTGATGGTGCTATCTGAGCTCTTTTGTTTTGTTGCAATGTTTCATTGCCCAAACTAGATAACATCATCAGTGCTAGTAGGAAGTTGAGTTTGCTCTCAGTTCATATTCCAGTGACTTGCCCTGTCAGTATTGGTGGGAGTAGTCTTGGTGGTTCTTTGTTGGGCTGTTAACTCTTAGCTTATTTTGCAGTTATTTTATTGGGGTATTGTGTACTTCTTGATTCAGAAGCAAGATGGACTAGAAGTCTTCTCACTCAGAAGATTGAGAATTCAATCCTAGGCAGTGCAGATGTTTTTTCTGTTAATGTGCAAAGAGAAAATATCTGGTGCAAACTTTGTGTAGGCGTCAGGAAGGGTATCTGACTAGTAAAAAGCTCAGCTTCATTCAGTCACCCTGACTCCATCCCAAAACAAGGGTTGTAAAAAGAAAAAAAATACTTCTTGATTATTAGTCTGATGTTAATCGTGCTCTATGTTCATCTGAGTGTTGATTGCTGGTTGGGAGGTGTTTTGATCTTTTTGTTCACTTGGCTTGTTAAGTTAGGTACTTTTTGATGAAGTTGCGTGGATATCCATTTTATTTATTTTATTTTCATTTATTTAGTTTGTCAAACATGTATGAGATAACAGGGATGGTAGGCACGTTGGTGTGCTTATGTATGCCCCTCTTAGGAATGGGGTCAGGTCAACAGTAGACTAAGTTTATGGGGGCTTGGGGATGCAACAGTCAGGTAGTGCATTCCAGGCATTGACCGCTTTGTTGCTGAAGTCATATTTTCTGCAATTGAATTTGGAGTGGTTTACCTTGAGTTTATATCTATTGTGTGCTCATGTATTATTGAAGCTGAAGTAGTCATTGACAGGTAGGACGCTGTTGCAGATAATTTTGTGTACTACGCTTAGATCAGACCATAGGTGGCATAGTTCTCCATAGAGGGTGGAGCTAGCATCCAGGCATGGGAAGTTACCACCTGTCTTCTCCCGACCTCAAGGTCAGTACGCTAACAGACAGGGACAGGACAGGCAGACTAGGGGAAGGCAAGTCAAACGGCCTTTTCGGGGGGAGGGGGGGCGGCCATACAGCCGCCCTAGATAGGTCCTCCCCTGACCCTCCCATCAGGGACCGCTTATCCATCTTCACCCACTGGTGGGAGACTGTCATGTCTGATTTGTGGGTCCTGGAAACCATCCGGGAAGGCCTTTCCCTGGAATTGCTCTCCACTCCCCCTAGTTTCTTTCTATCGTGCCCTTTGTTGCGCAGTCCGAATAAAAGGCTCCTTATGGATTCGGCCATTCACCACCTTCTCCAAATTCAGGCCATTGAGGCTGTCCCTGCTGATCAAACCGGTCAGGGATTCTATTCGATATTGTTTATAGTTCCTAAGTCCTCGGGTGGGTGGAGTGCAATATTGGACCTTAAGCGTCTGAACCGGCACATTTGCTATCGCCGGTTCAAGATGCACTCCCTGGCATCTATCCTAGCTTGTGTCCACCAAGGAGATTTCTTAGCATCAATAGATCTCACGGAAGCATACCTGCATTTTCCCATCAGACCCTCACACCTTAGGTTCGCCTATGCAGGTAGATACTACCAGTATGCAGCACTTCTGTTTGGTCTCTCCTCAGCCCCCAGGGTGTTCACTAAGGTGCTGGCAGTGGCCCACCTTCGGAATATACCCATCCGTCTCCAGTGCTACCTGGACGACATCCTGCTCCAGGCTCCATCCAGGGCATAGGCAGTCAGGGACGTCCAGATGGTCGTAGACACTCTTAGTGACTTCGGCTTCTCTGTCAATTGGGAGAAGAGCCATCTTAATCCTGAGACCTCCCTTCCCCACCTCGGGACTGTCATTGATAACCTAGAGTGCAGAGTCTTTCTTTCCCAAGAACGCCAGGGCAGCATATCCCAACTAACTTCTAAATTGCTCCAGCTTCAGCGTACTCCCCTGAACTAGTTGCCCATGCTCCTGGGAAAAATGATCTCATGCATTGCTATCACCCCATGGGTGCATCTGCACTCCAGGGACCTTCAGTGGTTTCTCCTCCCTTTCCAGAAATCAAGTCAGGCGACCACAACCACCAGGGTTCAACTTCCCCCAGCCGTTCGGCGGTCCCTCCGATGATGGCTATCCCTGAAGCTGGCCAAGGGATGTCTCTTCTTGGAACCACAGAGGCTTGTGGTCACCACCGATGCCAGTCTGACGGGTTGGGGAGCCCACGCCCTTTCGGAGATAGCACAAGGTCTCTGGTCCGAGCAAGAGAAAGTTTACAACATCAACTTCTTGGAACTACGGGCAGCATTTCTGGCCCTACGACGACTCCAACATCTGATGACAGGACGCCATGTCCTGGTGCTCACCGACAACGTGAGCACCAAGGCGCACATCAACCACCTGGGAGGGACAAAATCCCGATCGTTGATACGGGAAGCCAAAAAGCTCGGTCTCTGGGCAGAAAGTCATCTGTTGCCCCTCTCAGCAGAGCACATCTCTGGCATTTCGAACACGCAAGTGGACTGGCTGAGTCGATCAACGGTAGACCAGGCGGAATGGCACCTGCTCCCAGCTACCTTCCAGCGTCTGGTACACTGGTTCGGCCTCCCTGTAGCCGACCTATTCGCCTCTCCGGAGAACTCCAAACTCCCACGATTCTTCTCCTGGTACCAGGCCGCGAGAGCGGAGGGGGTCAAAGCACTCTGCTGCAAGTGACCCCACGGCCTACTATATGCCTTCCCACCCATTCCTCTCCTGCCCAAGGTCATCAACAAAATACTGGAGGAGAGCGCAGAACTGGTCCTTTTGGGTCTGCACTGGCCCCGGAAACCATGGTTTGTGGACCTGAAGACCTTGTCAGTGTCCGAACCTTGGCCAGTTCCCCTCATGCTGTCGCCACTGCGCCAAGGCCCCTTGATACATCCCAACCCCCAGTGGCTCCGTCTAACCGCATGGTGCTTGAGCGGGTTGCTTTGAGGCACCAGCAGGTCTCAACACGGGCCATGGTGACCATCCAAACTTCCAGGCGCCCATCCACTGAGCGTATCTATTTGGTGACCTGGAGGATATTTTGCACCTGGTGATCGCGTCACCACTTCTCACTGGTCCGTTTATTGATTGGCAAGATCGTGGATTTCCTACAAGACAGCCTGGACAAATACCCTTCGTCGACAGGTGGCGGCCCTCTCCTCCGCGTTATCCTGTGGTTCACTGCCCTTGCTGGCTCACCATCCCACTGAAGAGGTTCCTTCACGGGGCCACTAACATCTGCCCACAGGTCGTACACAGGTACCTGACCTGGGACCTGCCAAAGGTCCTTTGCTCCTTGACCACGGGGCTCTACGAGCCGTTACGTGAAACTTCCCTGCACCTTCTAATCTGCAAAGTGGCTTTCCTGGTGGCAGTAACATCGGCACGGAGGATCTCAGAGATGGCGGCCCTCTCAGTCCGGCAGGATCTCTGCATATTCCATCTGGACAGGGTGGTCCTGCGACTGGACCCTTCCTTCCTTCCAAAAGTCAATTCCTGGTTTCACAGGGCACAAGAAATTGTCCTCCCTAATTTCTGCCCTCACCCGACTCACCGCCTTGAGCGTCTGCAGAGCTCTCCCCATTTACCTCCGCCTTCCTTTCCCTTCCCTTCCCTTCCCTTCTTTCCTTTCCTTTCCTTTCCTCCCTCTTCCTTTCCCTTTCCTTTCCTTCCCTTCTTTCCCTTCCTCCTTCTTCCTTTCTCTTCCCTTCTTTCCTTTCCTTTCTTCCCTCTTCCTTTCCCTTTCCTTCCCTTCCCTTCCCTTCTTCCCTTTCCTCCTCCTTCCTTTCCCTTCCCTTCCCTTCCCTTCTTTCCTTTCCTTCCCTTT
>JANHFT010008867.1:187298-217790 GCA_032467955.1 Pseudoxenodon macrops
CCTTCCTCCCATCCAAGCTGGGCCTCAAGGTATAGCCTTCCACTATTGACCTATGGATTAGGAGCACCATCGCCAGGGCATATAACATGTCCTCAACCCTGCATTCGACACAGTGTAGGAGTTGCAGATTACAGGACATTTTTTTCCTGAAACCAAACTGCTTGTTAGAGAGTAGGTTGTTTGACTCTAAATGGAGGGTAATGGATTGGTTTATGATTGATTCCATGACTTTGCAGGTGATGTAACACAGTGAGATTGGTCTGTAATTTTCAACTAGGCTGGAGTCTCCTTTTTTGAAGATAGGGATGACCATGGCTAGTGATCATAGGTTGGGCAAGGAGCTGGTTCTGAAATATATCACATAGATTATGCTTAGAGGTTCTGCTACGGCAGTGGAAAGCTTTTTAAAGAAATAGGTAGATAATCCATCAGGGCCAATAGATAGAGATGGTTTTAGGTTGCGTAGTGCCTTTTCAACGTTATCTTCTGTAAAATCGATATGTAGCAGATCGTTGCAATTAGTTGTGGTACAACTAGGAAATGTGGGGTATGAGCCATTGCTGTTTACAAAGATTGAACAGAAGAACGTGTTGAAGAAGTTGGCCTTAATGGCTTCATCATTACAGTCTTTCCCGTTAGGCCCTTTTAGGGGGAGGGTGGTTCTAGAGTCTTTAAGTTTGGTGTTTACAAAATTATAGAAGGTACGGGTAGATTTCATGCGTAAAAGGTTTTCCTCTTGTTTGCAGTGGTAATTTTGTTGGAAGATATTGTATAGATGTTATGTTTCCTTTTTCTGCTGTTCTGGTGGTTGCAGTATGTTTATGCTTGAGCACTGACTATTCAACCCAATATAGCACAACCAACATAAGCCATAAAAAGGACAACATTGTCATACGTCAAAATCATCTCAGAAACCACTAACAGACAGTTACTACCATATGCCATCAGCGCAGCAAACAAACCAACTAAAGCTCTCCAAAACATCCTAAGTAAACCAGAAGATTGAGCAGCCCCAGAAGGAAAAACAAGAGTAATATGCAACCTATAATGTAAAGACTGCAAAACTAATATGTAGAATAAACAGGCAGAGGATTAGCAGAATGCATCCCTCATTATCCAGACATGATGAAAAAACCCTCTTTAATTTCACAACATATGGACAGACTTATCCATAGTTTCAACTGGAAAATTGTGACCATCCTACACCAAGCCAGGTCCAAAAACGCTAAAGAATTCTTGTAAACCTGGCACTTTAACTAATTGGCCATTAATAGACACATAGATATGAAAACATGAAACATGAAAACATATCTATGTACTATGCAAGGGAGACAATCATCAAACCAAAAAGGGAACAAAAAACCCAAAATACCTCTCCACCAGCAATCAACAACCACATGCGCATAGATTAACACTAAGAATAACATCAGACGGACAATCAAGAATAAACAATACTCCAATCAAGGAATGTCAAACAAGATAACAGTAAACAGCATAGCCAAAGAACTTCTAAGACCACTCCCTATTAGCACTGATGATGTTACCTAGTTTGGGTAATGAAACATCTGTAAGAAAACAACCAAGCTTGGAGCGCATCAAAGACCCCTCATCATACAATGTTAGAACTCATGGCTTATTTTATATCTTATTTAAAAATCCATACATGCTTCATACTAAGTTCTAATCAAAGCATATTATTCCTTATTGCAATGTTTGAACCTAGGTTTGAAAAAGGAAACTGAAGTTCTGTAAAATATTTTAATTTATATTAATTTCATGTTTACTTTATTTCCCTAATTCACAATTTATTGGAAACAAATTGGTTTGAAGTTTTTCAGTAAAAATAATTAGTTAGGGTAGGAAAGTAGAGATTATTCTGATATTTTATTAAGTATTCTTTTTGTCATTTCCATTTTAGGGAAAAGCTTATCGTGACCAGCAGCTTGTACTCCTCCATGAACATCTAGAAAAATATTACAGGAGCCGTAGTCGCAAGTGGATTGTATTGTTTCCAGAAGGTGGTTTTCTTAGAAAAAGAAGAGAAACCAGTCAGGCATTTGCCAAGAAAAACAATTTGCCATTTCTTACACATGTCACACTGCCAAGACTGGGAGCCACACAAATTATACTGAAAAATCTGGTAGCTCAGCAAGAAAATGGAACTTTGGCGGGTGAAAAGGTTCCTGTATCAGGTATGGAACATTTTGAATATTTATGAAATAGCTGGTATCTGATCAGAACTTTAAAGGTAGTCTGAGGTTTTATTCTGTATTGCATGTATAATTTGTTACACAATAATTTGTAAAAATTAGCATTGTGATATCCTGTAAATTTAACATTTACCCAAAGCTATGCAACACTACTATGCTACCAAATAATTCCTTTTTAAAATTCATTCTAATTTTCTTTGCTGCTATGACCTCTAAAGTCTTCAGTAGCTCCTAAGGTACTTCAGGAAAGCTTTCTGACAGGTGATGTCAGCCTCAAATCAGAAAATCAACTCCAGAGGAAGGCAAACACTATCTTTCCTGAGATTGGCAATATTAACAGAATCTTGCAAGGCTGATTTTACTGTACCTCCTCCCACTTTTATACTTCAGCAGATTAGGAAGCATCTCCCTGAGCTACTTCCAAATGATATTGCCTTACTCTGGACTTGAAAAGTGTTTTGGCCTAGGTAATGATTCTTGCATATTTCCATCAAGATCATTTTTACACCAGATGACCTTACAGGGAGATTTAGACTCTGAATAGCATCTTCAACAGAACTTATAAAGGCAGTTCTACATATAGCTCTCTTCAGAGACCACCCTTGGCATCTGCCGTATAACAGTTAGAGATTCCCTGTGCTGTTTCCTTGGGTGAAAGATTATTCTCAGTCCTTCCGGGGAATGGAGGTAATGGAGGAAGGTAACAGATGGAAGCATTTGTTTTCTGGAGGTTAATAGATCCAGTTTTAAGGCAGGTGGCCTTTGCTGACAATCTCAGGCTGTTGCAATTCCATGGGATCTTATAGAGCGAGTCTTTTGCCATGAAGGAAGTTGGCTGCCCAAATAGCAATTACTGGAACAGGATGAACTAACAAAATATGTTTGTAGAGACCACGCCCAAAAGTGTCTCTTGCAAATGCTGGCATTGCTTCTTTGATTTTTCCTTCTGTTACCAGATACCAGGAGATCTGAATATTTACACTTAGGCCACCATAAAATAATCTTCCATTTAGATCAAATTTAGTCAGTTTAGGAGCTCATATTCATCTAGAACTGACATCTACACTTTGTGGTTCAATGGCAAACTTGCAGAACACAAACTCTGTTCAGACCATCTTAGTCTCACATGCAGAGTCAAAGCTGCCGGGAATAGGTTTATAACATTGCTTGCTGCATCTTCTGTGATTAAAATACTGTAGGAACAAAGGGATCACGACAATGATAGCCTCAATCCTCCATACTGGTTTTCATTCAAGCAAGCCTCAAATGGAGCTTATGACAACCAAGGCCCAACCCACCAAAGTGTCAAGTCTCAGTTCTGGGATCAGTTTTTGACGTTCACACATTTCTGTGGACCCCATTATGATTCTCAGTGTAAACTGTCATGAAAATAATACTTGTCAGTGTGTTTCTTAGGAACAAAATTTGCCACAATATACAAGTAGTCCTCGAGTTATGACTGTAATTGATTCTGGCAATTATGGCCATAAATTGTGATGGTCATAAAGTGAATCACCATGGAACTAGACCTGATTTTACAGTCTTTTTTGTGGCACTCATTATGCAAATGTCATAGTCATTAAGCAAAGTTGCGGTTGTTAAACTTTACTATGGGCTGGTTTCTACCAGACATCGGAAGTATACACTGTTCTTCAGCAAACCATCATAGATTGCAGTGACATGACCATGGGGCGCTGTAAATGTGGCCAGTTGCTGAGTGCCCAAAATGCGATCACATGACTATGGGGGGGAGGGGGACTTTGGAATTATGAAACTGGGTCGAAAGTAGTTTTTGGGGATCTGTTATAACATCAAACAGTTGCTATGTGACTGGCTGTAAGTCGAGGACTACCTGTACCTATATGCATTAATAAAAAATATACACAGTATTTTGGCTACTACAGAGATTCTAACAGAACTAATAATAAATACATTGCTTAGTTTTTAAAAATTAAACCGGATCCATATGTTTTGAATTTGTTGAAAAACAATCCATTGGAATTGCTTTTAACTGTTACCAGTCCTATAAAAACAACAATCACAGAACCAAGTAAAACCACACCTTTAGTGAGGCCAAATATTTTCTGAGCTTTCATATCTATTCAACAAGCAGGCTACTTTCAGTGGAAAGTTACACAAGAATAATTATGTGAAGATCAAACCAATTTATCTTTTCATTTAGTCAAACAGCTTTCTAGCCTTGGTTACTTATTTATTTTGCCATTTTTGGAAATAAATGGCTTCTGTGGACCTCATATACTATATACTATACTGTAGAAGACTATACTAGTCTTCTCATTTGTTGCTTTTCTACTCATAATACTTCTGTAGATTTCTAATTTTATTTGATTTATTTGATTTCTACAGCCATCCATTTCAGCACATGATTTCAGTCGGTGTACATCATAAAAACATAAAAGAATTATAACTGTAACAAATAAATATATATTATATTATATTAAATGCAATATTAAAATGTGGGAGTTTAATTGAATCACACACTTTATTAAATGTATATAAATTATTATGTAAGTCAATTTAATAGGTGGTTGCAAAATTATATTTTTGGCTATAATAATCCACTTATTTTTTCTGTATTCCAAGGGCTCTATGATAAGCCGTTGATAATGATGATATTCAGATATATAGGTAGTCCTCATCTTATGATCACAATTGAGGCCAAAATTTATGTTGTTAAGTGAGAAATTTGTTAAGTGAGTTTTGCCCCATTTTATGACTTTTGACACATTTGTTAAGTGAATCACTGCAGTTCTTAAATTAGTAACACAGTTGTTAAGTGAATCAGCCTTCCCCATTGACTTTGCTTATCAGAAGGTCGCAAAAGGGGCTCATGTGACCCAGTAGCAGTGCGACGGTCATACATGTGAGACAGTTGTCAAGCATCCGAATGTAAATTACATGACCATGGGGATGCTGCAACGGTTTAAGTGTGAAAAATGGTCATAAGTCCCTTTTTTTCCAGTGCTGTTGTAACTTCAAATAGTCACTAAATGAACTGTTGTAAATCGAGGACTACCTGTATTGTTTAATTCTCCTTTCTTCTCCCTCCCTCCCCCAAAAGCATGCATGTTTGCATTCATTTTCTATTTCGTTGCTACATATACATACTTTGTGACTAAGTATACTTTAATTGTAACAGTACTTCACTTAGCATTGCAAAAAATTTCTTCCGGTTTTCTTTTTTCTTTTTTTTCTTTAGCTTGGTATTCTGAGGATTTGTATTCACACTGAGTGAAAGCAACTGTGCTTCATGGTGTATTCATATGAAATATTAAGGCAAGCTATTGTTCTTGGCAGCCTCTGACTGCAAGAAGCCATGAGAGAAAAATGACCTGTTTAGAGAAATAGATACATGCATCCTTGCACTCTGCAGGGTTCCATTCAAATCTCTATAGGCTAATTTGGTTGCTTTCAGAGGAAGCAAGAACTTGGAGATTTCTCAAGAGGAGCAACACTGAAAACTGTAAAAGTCTTATTAGGAGCAGTCTCTGAAGTAGATACAAATTTGTATTTTCTTCAAGTAAGAAAATTGAGAGTCTTTTAACCATTTTAGCCCCTTCATTTATAGTTTTCTTGAGGAACATCTAAATATAAGTTATTATCTTTTTTCTTTTTCCTGAGGTGTCATTAGACAATTCAGAACTATAGGTCTTCCATGGGCTGGGATTACAAGCGGAAACCTATCGTAATTGCTAAAGAGAAAACGTAGTTATTTTTCTAGTATCATCATAATTGGGTATCTTTTGTAACTTGAGCTATGCAGTCAAAGGAATCTTCTGTAAGATTGGGCAACCAGCCCACATTTATGGTCATTTGTAGTGCCCAGCAGTCATATCACTGATTTACAATATTTTTTGCTGGAAAACAGTGTTTACTTCCATTTTCTTGCAAAATGGGATTGCATAATGATTGCATCGTTTGCTTCACAACAACAGCAAAATCAGGTGCAGTCACATGGTGACCTGCCTCATGATTTCCAGGTTCAATTACAGTTGTAAGTCAAAGACTACCTCTATTATGGAAGCAACAGCAATTGTAGCAAACTTGCCCAGCTTGTTCTTTGGCCAGGTTTTGAAAGCCCGCAAATGTGCTTTCATTATAGTTTCATATAACATGAATACTTGTATAAATACCAAATATGAATACCAAAGGTACAAGTACAGATTAGAGAAAACCTGGCTCCAAAACAATAACTGTGAGAAGGACCCTTGGAATTCTAGTGGACGGTCATTTACACATGAGCCAGCAGTGTGTGGCAGCAACCAAAAATGTGAATACAATCCTTGATTGTATAAACTGAGGCCTAGAATCAAAATCACGTGAACCAGTTTATAAATCCTTACTAAGACCACACCTGGAATACTGCATCCAGTTTTGGTTACAAAAAAGATGTTGAGACTTGGAAAAAGTGCAAAGAAGAGCAACTAAGACGATTAAGGGCCTGGAGACAAAAATATATGAAGAAAGGTTGTAGGAATTAGGTATGGCCAGTCCAGAGAAAAAAAGGACTAGGAGTGAGTTGATAGCAATATTACAGTATTTGAGGGGCTGCCACAATAAAGAGGGGGGTGTCAACTTATTTTCCAAAGTACCAGAAGACAAGACAAGAAACAATGAATGGAAATTATTCTAGGACAGAAGCAACCTGAAATTAAGGAGAAACTTCCTAACATTGAGGACAATTAACCAGTGAAACAGCTTGCCTTCAGAAGTTGTAGGTGCTTCATCACCGGAGATTTTTAAGAAAAGACTGGACAGCCATCTATCTGAAATGGTATAGTCTCTCCTGTTGAGCAGGAAACCTCCAAGGTCCCTTCCAGCTCTATTCTGATTGAAATCATTCTTGCTATAGCTCTTTGAATATATAACCATTAACGTGCTCTTTCCTGAAACACTAATTAATCTCTGGATTTTACCTGCCATATTTATTGAAGTATCTATATGGCAAATGCTAGGAAAGATGCTTGCAATGTGGGCAATATTTCATACTATTAGCACCTTACCGTATTGAATAGTAGTTAAATAATCATATACCCTCACATCCTACTGTGCTGTCTCATCATAGCAGGGCAGGGAGGTATTCCTGAAAAGAATAAGTGAAAAATTGTAGGAGTTTACACCAAGATAATGTTATTCTACCATGTTTCCCCAAAAATAAGACAGGGTCTTATTTTCTTTTGCCTCCCAAAATAAGCGCTTGGCCTTATTTTCAGGGAGGTTTTATTACTTTTGAGGCAGCAAGCATGGTCACCTCATGGCTGCTGCTGTGTTTTGGGAAGGGCTTATTTTTGGGGGACGGCTTACTTTAGTGCATGCATTCAAAAGCCTGATTGGGCTTATTATCTGGGGAGGTCTTATTTTCAGGGAAACAGGGTAGTTGCCCAGCTAAAGCAAACAGGAAGCTATATCAAGCAGCAGCAGCATAAGAAGATGCTGGGGTTGGATTATTACTTTGATGAGAACAGCAAAGGCATCATTTCATATTATGTGGGAGAAGGCAGATGATAAGCCACTCTTCTGTATTTTAACAAGAAAATCACAGAGATAAGTTAAAGTGACTGATGATATAGTATTGGCTGCTGGGTCTCATGCCTCAGAAGCAGGGGTGAAATTCAGCAGGTTCTGACAGGTTCTGGAGAACCGGTAGGTAAAATTTTGAGTAGTTCGGAGAACCGGCAAATACCACCTCTGCCTGGCCCCAGTAGGGTGGGAATGGAGATTTTGCAGTATCCTTCTCCTGCCATGCCCACCAAGCCATGCCCACAGAACTGGTAGGGAAACATTTTGAAGTTCACCCCTGCAGAAGCATGTTGGCTCTCAACATGCTTCTGAGGAATTGCTGAGGATCTTTCAGAGTACTAATAGTTTTTAGCATGTGGCTACATGAAAATCTTCTGGACATCTAGTTGACCATGCAGGAAAAGAACATCCAAAACTGCAAGCACAGTTTTATAGTGGGAACTAAGATGAGCATATTGTTTAGTCGTCAGGTCATAAAAAACAAAAATTGTGTTGCTTTCATATTAGTTCAGATATAACAAAGACAATGCTTAGGTACAGAATATTCAGTGACCATATAACATCAATTAGATTTTGCAGACAACACTTTCATATGAAGATTATCTACCACTCATGCAGAAGAAAAGGGAGTTTGATTAGTTTTATGGTCAAGGGCAATCTGAAATCAACAGAACATGTGTTGCTTATGATTGGAAACTGGAATGTCAAAGTTGGAAATGGTAGGAAGGAAAATGTAGTTGAACTATATGGCCTAGAAATAGAAAAGAAGCAGGAGAAAGCCATTCTTTTCTGTCATCCAATCACTTATTTATTGCTAACACAGTCTTTGAAACAACTACAATGATGCCTAATCGCATAAATCAAATTGACTATATCACAAACTGTTTTTATGCAGATTCCAAATCTAGCTAAAACCAGCCCATTTTTGTACTACGACATTGATCGTATATCCAGCATTTTCAAGGAGAACTTAAGAAATTGCTTAAGAAAGTCCTAAACCTCATTGTTAGGAAACCAAAGGAACTGCGGAATGAAATAAGTTGTTAAGGATGAGTGTGAAAAGAAACTTGTAAACGAACAAGAAATAGAAGAAAACAACCTAGATGCTAAAACAAATGGTGAAAATTGACAAGAAGCTGAAGCAGACAAAGATATGGGAAATTTCAGACATCAAATAAAAGAGACAAGAAACAGAATTAAAACAACATCTGTAAACATTGAAAATAGAAGTGTTCTATCTGTCTGCCTGTCTAATTTGTTGCCCATCTCACAGTTCAGATGTCTTTGAGCATCTTACATGAAGTTGACATAGAAAAGCAAGAAAGCACTTCCAAAAGATCTCCCAACAAACAAGGAGTTTTCAACATTGAATGAGCATGCTTAGTGGAAAACTGTAGTAATTAATGGAATATTTACAGAAATATGGCAAGCAATAGAAGAAGAATTAGTAAAGGTTGTAATCAAATTAAGGTATCAAATCTGGAAAAGCCTGCACAGTGGCTAAGATTGGAAGAGGTTAATATACGTACTAATACCAAAGTAATGAAGCTTAACCAAATGTCCATTCTATCATACAATTTCCTTATTTCGCGTGCTAGCACACACACACACAAAAGCTAAGGATAATCCAATGAAGATTAGAGCCCTACATGGAAAGAGAGATGTCAGATGTTCCAAATGACTTTAGTATAGTCCGAAGATAACAAGCACATCTTTGCTGATAAATGTTAGTAACTGAGAAAGCCACAGGATACTTACGTCAAGCTGTGGGATGTCCTTAGGAAAATGAAACTCTCAGAACATCTAATACTAAAAAATCTATATACAGGTCAGGTAACCACAATCCAGACAGAAGATGATGAGATAGAATAAGTTCAAATTGGTAAAGGAATGAGACATGGTTTATTTATTCAGTTGAATAAATTAGTTGAAAACATATTGAGAGGAAACTGGACTGGAAGAAGATAAATATAGTTTTAAAATTGGAGGAAGAAACACCAATGACTTTTACAGTTGATGATATTAGCATGCTGGTTGAAAATGCAGATGATCTGGAAGCTGTAATAATGCAAGTCAAGGAGCACATTGAAAAAATTGGATTATAATTAAATATGAAGAAAACCGAACTGATGACAACAGTTATAGCAACCAATTGTAGAACTGTCAAATGAAGATATTGAAATACTGGACAATTTCTGTTTTTTAGGAGGATTAACTATCAATAACAAACTAGCAAAGGAAGCAGCAATGAAGAAGTATGCCATAAATTATCATTTGGTACGATAATGATGAAGGCTTTTGAAAATATATTCAAATGTTGTGACATGTCTCCACCCAAAAAGTTAATATAGGCAATATTGTATGGAAGTTGGACTTTGAAGAAGCAGGGTAGAACAAGTGCTTATGCTTTTGGTGTGGGAGAAGACTCCCGTTGGATACCCAAGAAATCAAACAAATGAATTATAGAATAAATCAATTCAGAGTTCTCACCTGAGGTAAACATGACTAGGGCAAATTATCATATTTTGGACATACCTTGCAAAGATTCAGGTCCCCTGAGAAGTCCTAATGCTGAAAAAAGTGGAATAAAAAAAGAGGATAACTAGCAGCAAAGTTAATGGATTCAAGTATACCGTAGTGGTGATGGATGCACCATTGGAAGATTTGGCAGGCCAGATTAGGCTCATCCTGAAAAGGCCTATATGTGATTAAGAGTTGACAATGACTTGATGGCAATCAAAAACTTGTTTTTGGCACCAGTCTTGCAATTTGGCATTATCACAGAAAATAATAGTAGTCCACTATATTACCTAATACTAATTTTTATTTAATTAACTTTTGTAATTTTGAAAAGTTTCTAAAGTAGTTATAATACTTAAATTAGAGTGGGTATAACCCTATGAGAAATTTTAATGTATTTTAATTAATTTCTACACAAATTCCTATAATGTCTGTCTCCTAATTTATTGTTGAACTGCTACCCATTGCCAACATTTTGAAAGCTGCACATCTGAGCCAGTCTCTCAAAGTCTCTCAGTCTCTCAAAGAGTCCAGCTTTTGTATTGAATAGGCATTTGGTCATTGGGCACTGCAAGAACAGAGGCTTTCAGAAAATCAGTAGCAGTTCCAATATTGATAAATGAGATTAATAGATCTATTCTGAACTATAACAATAAATGATTTTGTAGCTATTGTTAAGGCATTAAATCAGTTGTATTAACATGCTTTATCCTCCCATATGCATCGGACTGTATCTAAATGGTACAATACTGGTGTAGTGAAATAACTATACTCATGTTATGACAAGAATATTCATGAAAATTTCAATTTGAGGAATGTTTATAGCCCCGCTTCTTTGCTCTCTAAGGACTTGACACATCACATCATAGCAAACCTGTATACAATGCTTTATTGCAACACATACCTTCCCCAACAACAGGCTCTGGGTCAACAACAGGTTCTGGGTCAACTCCATCCTTCTAGGACTTGCAAGGTGATGTAGGTAAAAGGTAAAGGTTTCTGTCTAATTACCATATAGGTGATAATGAAAATTCTGATTTAAGTGGAATGTAGATTACAATATTATAGTTATTAAGAAATGTATCATTTACATTATTCAACTTGGTGCTGAACAGTTATTAAACATAAGGTTTCTGTGTGTCAAAGGCATATTTATCAAAGGACCATGCATATTAAAGAATTACAAGAATTATCTTGCAAATAGAACTGAGAGAGAGGAAGTTCTAGTTCTTAATACCAGAACCAAACTTTGTATATTCCTGCGTAGAAATTGGATCTGAAAATAGATTTTAGAGCTAAGCTAGTGATACTAGAAATTGCAAGCACTTTAAAGTTACTTATTGGCCTGATGTCAGTTCTTTTGCCTGGAAAGAATACACAAACATACATTTAGCACTTAGCTTTTATAGTTTTGAGTTAAGTGCTTGGCTTATTAGCCATTCACTTGTTGATAGAATACCAAATAATGCACATCCAGTCAGTGCCCATGGATTTTTTAAATTCATATTTTAGTCACTATTTTATTATTTAAGTTTGATATTAGAACAATTCCATTAACACAGAGTTGCCTTAGGATGGGCAGCAAACAAATTTAATAATATAATGTAATAATAAAAACATAAACCACCATATAATATATTTAAAGCATTTGAATGACATTTTTCTTTTACATTGCAGTGTTGATTTACTTCATGGCTTATTAAAAATCAGGACAATTTTCTATTATCCAACATTTGATGTATAGTACTGATCATAATTAGCCAATGTATGTATGTAGCTGTTTGCAGATTAAAAGAATTCTCCGTTTGTTATCCAAGTTAAGAAATGAACATTTTGAATATAGTATATAGTATATGGGTTTTGGTATCTTATAGGGATGAATTATTAGAATGTTAACATTAATGAAATCTTATATTAGAATTATATGTGATTAAAAGTGTTGCTTTCTTGGTTTCCCTTCTTCTATAATTTCTTTTTTAGAAAGTAAATCAAAAGGTCTTCAGTGGGTGATAGATACAACTATTGCATATCCCAAAGCTGAGCCCATAGACATTCAGACATGGATTCTTGGCTACAGGCGGCCAACAATTACTCATGTACATTACAGGTATGAAATGGACTTTCTGTCTTCAATTCATTTTAATAGGACTGGATTTGAAAATTTCCTAATGGGACACCTCAGAACATACAATTCTGTAGAAATATAAGCAGCTTTACAGTTAGTGTTTTATTTTATGGGTATGCAATTTTGTATTTGGAAATGCTGGAAAGTATATTTTAAATCCTGGTTGCTATAAGTATGCAGCTAATCAGTCACTAGTCCAAACTAGTGAGCTTGAGGAAGAAGCCCCTCCGTATATAAACTTATATATGATTAGGCTTTAGCACATATACAGTAATAATAAACATATTTAAGACTTGCATTGGAAATGCAAGTCTCTCTCTCTCTCTCACTCACACACAAAATTGCCCATTGCAATTATATGGGATAAGATAACAGACTTTGGCCTTATATCTCTATATAGCAACTTGATTTAATTAGTTCCAGTCATCTAAGAACTGATTTCCCCCCTGTTGGGATAATGTGAGTTATAGTTCAACAGTTTTGGGGACTACCAAATTTTGGAAGATTTTTTTAATGCTACCTTTATGCAGGGGTGGGCTACTAGGGGTTTGTAGGGGTTTGGGAGAACCTGTAGCTCAGATTCTGTGCAGTTAGGAGAACCCCCAAATCCCATTCCTGGCTGGCCCTGTCCACTCTGCCTCACCCCTCCCACAAGCCCTGCACTTACCTGCGGCCCGTTTGAATGCAGGTAAGTAAATGGCGTGTGTGGAGGCTCGGGGAGGGTGAAAAACAGACCTGGCGGAAGTTCGGGAAGGCTGGAAACGAGCCTCCAGAGAACCTCTGGAGCCTGGGGAGGCCGTTTTCACCCTCCCAGAGTGAATATAGCCTCTAGAGCCCGGGGAGGGCAAAAATGCCCCTCCTCTGTGATGCAGGAGGCCAGCTAGACTATGCCCATCATGGCCACACCCACCCAGCAACCGGGCAGAGAACCCCTTGCTAAAAATTTTGAAGCCCACTGCTGCCTATATGAGCTGGAAGGAATCACCGCTGTACTTGAGTCTTCTGTTTCTCTTACTGCTCTTTTCCCATGCATCCAGAAGGACTCTGCTAGCATTTAATTTCAGTTTTGCTTTTGTAGGATGATATGCAGATTCTTATAAAATCAATTAACCCTATTTTAGACCATTACAAGCAAGTATGTTTCAACAGTGGGCAGACGTGATAAACAATAGTAAGAAATAAGCTAGGATTCTATAAAATGAAATTAAGTGGTAGAAAAAGCCATTCTTCCCAGGGGTGGGCTGCTGGGGGTTCACAGGGGTTCGGAAGAACCTCTAGCTAAGATTCTGTGCAGTTCGGAGAACCCCCAAATTCCACTCCTGTCTGGCTCCACCCACCCCTCCCAGGAGTCCCCACGCAACCTGTTTTGGATGCAGGTAAGTGCAGGGCATGTGCAGAGGCTCAGGGAGGACAAAAAACGGGCCTACCGGAAGTTCGGGAAGGCCTGAAATGGGCCCGTTTCTGGCCTCCAGAGGGCTTGCGGAGCCTGGGGAGGCTGTTTTCGCCCTCCCCGTCATGATGCAGGAGGCCAACTAGGTCACAGCCACCATGGCCACCCCCACCCAGCAACCATCCAGAGAACCCCTTGCTAAATTTTTTGAAACCCACCCCTGATTCTTCCCCATAAGAGCGGAGGAGAGGGAGCAGGTCCAAAGCTTTTGTGCAGATTTATTTTAGGAAGTTTATGTAATGCTAAATCATGGTATAATATGTTGTAACATATGTCTGTTATTTGTGAGAAATCTTGCTGAATACTTAAAAGTTCTACATGATGGAAAACAGCAAATGTCCCTGTCTTTAAAAATGGGAAAAATAAGCTATCATGGATTATTATGCAGTCACTCACATTAAATCTTTGAAATATTTTAAAGCAGATTATAAACTATTAAATAAGAAAATACCTCCAAACAATGCTGTGATTAATTAAAGTCAACCTTGATTTATCAAGAATAAGTCTTGTCAGATCAGATATTTTGAGCAGGCTTTCTTTTGTGCTATGAACTTCAATAAATAATTTAACTTAATAATTATGTATTTATTATAATAAAGGTGATGTGTGTGTGTGTGTATCCTGCCTTTATAGTTTCCATGTTATCCTGATTAGCAAGTTGATTGTAGGGTGGTGGCAAATCGATTAAACTGACTTGAAAATTCAGTCAGTGCTCATCACCAAGTTCTTTGTCAAATTTTGTATCTCACTGACCACCTTCTCTAAATTGAATTTTCCTGTCCAGTGAAAAGTGGGAGAGAAGGCCTGCTGAGACTCCCACCAAAAAGGAGATGCATTTTTCAGGGATTTTATAGAACTCTTCTTAGAAATAGACTACCTCCTTTGGGGCATTTTTCCCCTAGATATCCAATTATCCCCTACCTCCCCTCAATATATACTGTTTTCAGAGATCTACAAAATCTTCAGATGAGATGAATAAGATTTTGTAACCCAAATGTGTTGTATTGGTTTTATTGATTTTTATTATTTATTTTCATATATTCATTCTTTAACCTGCTTGAGTCTCTGGAAATAAATTGGGGTAAACTCCAGATAAACTTACAGCATTCATTTTTGGTCACATACTGTTTAGCACATTCTTTAATAGTTTGAACTGGGTGGCATAACTTAATGTTCTAGAAAATTGCAGCAGCATTCAAAATTATGTTGGTTAGAGATGTGGACTGAAAACAACCGATGAAATTTAATAGAAACCAATTCCAAGTTCTTAAAAATATATCAAATGGAAAGATATCAAATAAATATCTGACTTAGTAACAATATATGTGAATTGGATCTTGAAATTATAATTAAACAAAAAATATAATGACTCTGTAGTACTAGCCATTAAAAAATAAATAAATGGATCTTGCAGTATTTGAAATACAGTCATTAGGTATATTGTGTTTTATTATATATGATCCCAGTGTGATTCCTGTAGATAACACGGAGGTGGACCCTTAGTTGTCTCCCAGCTCCATGTCCCTGTTTGTAGAGGAATGCAGAGATAGTTTTGTCAAGGTTGTGCAAGAGCTGTTAGGAAATTAAGAATCAGTAAACTACTGAGTTCTGGGAAAGGAGGAAGTATGAGCAAGAGACGTAAAATTATTCCACTTTGATTCTTTCTGGTGTGATGGGAAAAAAGGAAGCACCAGCAAGTTTTCAAGATTTGGTTACTATACCCTACAAGAGAGGGTTGCAACGTTTCTCAGTTCACAGTGCTCTTAAACGTTCCTAAACCATGTACTGTAGTGTTCCTGGCACAGCAGCAAACTCACAGTTGTGTTTATTAAGTAACAAAATATGATGCTATATTACGAGTAAACACACAACCTTGTTATTTCCTCAATGAACAAAACACACTCTATATTAGTCATGTCCCAATTCTATGATTCTGTGTTAAAAAAAAAATCTAACATGAGAATGCTTTTATTGAGATTTCTGTAATGAGCAATGTATTGGATTTAATAGATAAATGGTACCTTCAAATCTATGATTCCAACTGTCCTCAAAATAGGATACGCCTGGAATATAACACAGTATGCAATAATGTAGTTTATTCTATCATTTGAACAACTTTTCAGCATAATGAATTGTATCGTAAGTAGAAAGGCTTTAGAGATAAAGAATCACACCGACAAAAAGGACAGGACAAACAGATTCTGATTATGAAAGATGTTTCTGAATGCCTAAGTCTTAGATCACCAGTTCATACTATTAACAGAAGGCTTGTGCTCAGTAGGCTTGCATAAGAGAAGCCCAGAGGCACTTGCGTTAGAGAGCTTACTAACAAAAGCAGCTATTTCATGACCTTTCGGTATCTTCCTGGCAAGGATGAGAATCAGAAATTGGCAGTGAAATGAGTAAAACAGATAAGTAGTGGTTCAAATGAACAGGAAATATTTCATTCAGTGAATTAGCTTTCTTGTACTAGGCTAGGGCAATAAATGTTTTTCTGAAGACTATGTTATTATGGTAACATCTAAAAAAACCTTGAATTTTTATTGCATGGAAGGGTTTTTTTTCACTCAGGTATTTATTTGGCAATAAAGAGGAAATCATTGCTTTGCAGATTGAAAGTTCAATAAGCTGATGACAGAAGGAAGGAATATATTTTACTTGTTTGAAATCAAAATGCAGCACCCAAAACAAATAATCAAGGCTTATTGAAGTGCTTATTAAACAACACATGCTAGTGGGACTCCTTCCAAAGAATATTGAGAGAGACCCCAATCGATATAGGGTCTGTCTACCTGTCAGAAAGACAGGGGAGACTAATACATAAGCAGCAGATGATGTAAGCATACATATTCATAGACAAAGGATCTCAAATTAATATAGGTAATGAATCTCAGTTACTTCCCAGCCTGCTTATCTTCAGGAAACCAAAATGGAGGAATAAAGCAATACTGTAAAACAAAAAGAGAGGAATAAATCCATAAAAATGAGAGGAAAGCATCTACCATAAATCAAGAGAAGAGTCAATTTGGGAATGTCAGATGCCAAAAGGAAAACATCTTTCATTTTCAAATCTATGAGAATTTTTCTAATAAGATAATATTGTGTTCAAAAGTCATTATTCCTTATCTCTTTATATGTTAACTTGATTTAGTTGATTCCATTCATCTAAATATTGATTTTCTTAAACTTGCTCTTGAGGACTTGTTATTTCTTTTTTTAGCATAAATCTTGCATTTCTGATACTGGGCTTATTGCAACAGTATCCCAGTGATGAGCACTTCTGAGATAGGAAGCAGAAAGTAAGAATGTACAAGCCATAAGACTGTGCACAATACACGTAAGAACCCAGATTTGCAGAGCCAGGATGCTCTCAACAAAACTAAATGAAATTAAGAATAAGAAACGTTGTATATAATATTGGAATGAGGTTGGTGTTTTCAGAGCTTCTCAGATTTTGAATTTAAATAAAATTAAGTAGCTATTCTGTCATATCCTTGTCAAGAAAAGTAAAAGAAAAATGTGATGGGGAAACACAGCAGATCACAAGTAGCAAATGGCATAATTTTTTCATGTTTCACCATGACTGAATCATACTGATTGTACAATGTAAGCCACCCATGGAAGCATTAGATAAAGATAGTATTGAATATGTTATTTTTTCTTTTATAGTACTTATCTTCATAGACCAAGGCAAATAGAAAATAAAATCAGAGTAGAATTATCAGCCTTTAATATATATTACATATTTATATCTGTGAATATTTAATTGTGGAGTCTCTTTTTCAGAATCCAGACGAGATATTTAGTGCAAGATTTAAATTACATTTTTTGTTTACAAAATGTAGAGGTCTCTGAAGGAATAAAATGCTAGAGTTTGAACTGAAAGCCAGCCATGTCTATTTTTTTTAACCTGACATTGATAGTTCAATAATTCAACTGTCCCAATAATTTTAAAAATGTTTCCCTTGAATAATGATAATAAATATTATAGATTGTTGTTAAAAATAAGCTGTGTAAATATTGGAACATGTATTAAATCCTGATGGAGTTCAAAGCAAAAATGAAATTATCTTAGAAAATAAAAATATTTCATATATCTAATTGACTTTTCTGTTGTTGTTTTAAATGCAGAATTTTTCCAATTAAGGATGTACCCAATGATCCTGAAGCACTCACTGTTTGGTTATATCAACGGTTCATTGAAAAGGAGGGTCTTTTGTCACACTTTTACAAGACAGGTACTATGTAAGAATTGTCTGTTTAACACCAACACCACCAACAATTCCTTATTCAGTGTAGGTGTTGCTGTCCTGATACAGAACTCCTTTTTATATTCTCATTTTGTTAGCCCACCATGCAATGGATATGAGTTTGGATAAGCCTCCTTTCTTGAGATAATATATACTTTTAACATGGACATTAAAGATTTTGTACAATAAATCTTTGATGTCCATTACACTTTTGTTGACGCCTAATCATGGAACAAAGAAGAAATTATATAGTAGAAACCATGAATTATTTTATAGCTTGTAGATTTGTCTAAAAAAGTTCAGGTGGCTAGAAAAATAACAGTGATTGAAAATTATCCCGTGTCTCTCCTGTTGCCATTAATTTTTAAATTTTTGTTAAGAGACACTTGGTGAGTGAGTTATTGAACAATGTTATTATTCAAATATATGCATATAATACATTAATCTTACATTTAAATACTAATTCATCACGCTGTTTCATTGCAGGAATGCTGTCATCTTTGCTTCTTTAATTTTAAAAATTCAAAGAGAATCTTTTAAATTGTATATATCTAGAGCCCTTCCATTTAGATTTGATATAATGTCTTGCTTTGTGAGCAAAACAGTCTCTTGATAAGCAAAATTATTGAAGTTACTCTGATTCCTTTGTCTATGTGGGTTCTTCGAAAAGGAAAACCTATCTCAAGGTCAAGGAATTCAGCTCTGATGCTAATCAGAGTTGAAGCTAAACCCCAATGTTTACCCAAACAAGAATTAAACAGATACATTCATTTTCCATTGCTTGACTAGGATTTGATAAATCAAAATGTTGGTAAAACTAATTAGATGTAGTGGAGTAAACATTACTAAGATATATAAACAATAATTACTCCAGATAGAAAAATGTTTGTAGATAGGAAACGCTTCCTAATGTATTGATGATCATAAAAGAGAGCCAGGGTTATATTTGGTGTGCCCTGAATTCTTGTTAATTTCATGATATAAAGAAAAAAATTTAGAAAGGTAAATTGAACTAGTCACAAAATTGATTTTTTTTCTGTTTCAGGAACATTCCCTCCTCTGCAAGGACAGACCGAAGTTGTTTCCCGAGAGATGACTCTTAGCAATTTGTGGCTAGTTCTTGTACAGTTATTTGCATTTTTGTCAGGTGGTATGTGGTACTGCATTCTTCAGTATTTTTATGAATGCCTATTTTAAAAGGTGAATGAATGGGATACAAGGACACAATGAGGAACTTGGGTACTTTACAGAATGCATCATGTTATGTGTTCAAATATGAATATGCCAGTAGAAAGGAGCATACTGGATGGACTTTCTCTCCTTTTGGGAGAGGATTTTAAACTCCACTAGAAGAAAGGATCAACAATATAGTGACCGAATGATATATTTTAAGAATTATCCATATTTTTAAAAGGGGTGACTTCAACATACCTACGTCAGCAAATTCAGCATTTTAACAGGAAATGCAGTTATGCAGCCATCAGAGGTGAATATCTGTAGCAGAGAATGCTTTTATCACCGGTAGTATTCAACACTGTAGTTAAAACTCCAAATCTTCAGCAACTCTTTCTTCAGTAGTCTGTACTGCAAGTCTTGTGGTAGAGATCCTTCATCTGCACAACTCAAATTGTATTGTAATTAATTATGCTGGATCTGTTTAACATAATTCACAGCCCTGGCTATGGTATTGTGACTGCCCCATAATACCTGTTTAGGAGCTTTTTTCCTTAAAAAAAAAATCTTTTGAATACTATCTGAGAGATCTTGTATTGTAAGACAAGAAAAGGAAAAGTATACTGCAAAAAAACTTGCAATGTCACGAAGTGTTGAAAAAAATTGTGCATACCTCATAGACCAATCTATTTTTACCATGTTTTTGTCATTTGAACCTCTTGTGAATATCCTCTTGAAAGGGTGCTTCAGAAATGGAATGTCATTAATCTGTTTCCTGTTGTTGCATTTTGTCTTTCTTTCTTTTTTCTCTTTCTTTCTTTCTTTCTTTCTTTCTTTCTTTCTTTCTCAAAATGCACTTTTAAAAAGTGATAAGGAGCATAGCTAGACAGAAATGTAAATGCTGTTTCTAAGAGCTAGTATTTTGGAGGACTATAGCAGTTCAGAAAGGTCTGGATTTTCAGCATTGAAGTACACGAGTTGCCATAGATTTGGCAAAATGATTTTTTTTTTGTAATTTTTAATCTTCAGAGAGGCCTTTATTTTCATCTGAGAAAAAGAAGTACTAGAAATGTGTGTGGGACAGTTTGTGTACATATATGCCAAGCACCTAGATGCTTTGCTTATAGGAAAAATAAGAGGACGTTAGGTTAATCACCAAACAGAATACCTAGTCATTGAACAAAACAAAACAAAAAGGAAGATAATCTGCTTTATAATCCAGAGCTGTTGTAAAATTCTCTGAACTGTAAAGGGCATTACTAAATCTGTCATCTTGTTGAAATATGTCACTGTCATAGGGAGTTTAACTGAAGAGGCAGTTTGGCACTATAACAGGGTTCCAGGTGATCACATTACAGTTTTATAATAATTTTGAAGAATTCTGTGTTGTTATCATTCTTTGAATGCTTGACATCAATACTGTGTGACTGCATCATTATAATACAAAACCATTCCTAGAAACCAGTTTCTAATTTACACATTCAGGCCTGTACATTAATTACCAAATGTTGTCTTTTCTGGACTGTAACTTTTTTTCTAAGAGCAAAGTCAAACCAACAACAGTTGTCTGTGCTGAGTTTGAGATATATATTCTTCTGTTTTTGTTCTGTTTTTGTTTTCCCAAATTTCATGAGAACCAGCTTTGGTGAGTAGTATATAAAATAAAAATATAAAACCACATTATATTTATCTTTTGTTTTGAATGGGGTAGAACTACAACCAGAAAAGCAAATTTTATATTATCTATACAAATGCCATAATATGCAAATAATACTAATTTTAAACTAGAATGCCCTTTATTATGTATTATGGCAACATAGTTCAGTCTAGGATAATGTATATTTTCAACATCATCATAATGACATGCAGTAAACCATTAGTGTGTCATTCAGCTGTGATATTAAAGGTACACTTTAACTAGTTTTTGAAACATGATCAGTTGATTACTAATGTAAGAAAAGAAAACCATTAAATTAATTCTTATGAAGTGCAGCATTTTGGGGTAAGAGTACTTTTAATTGCACTTGTCTTTTTGTGCTGGTTCTAAAGTAACAGAAGGTTTCATTTTCCTTTAGCAAAAAGGTGTTATAGGTACAGGTTTTCTTTCTATTCATTAGATGGATATGGCTATAATTCAAAAGACTGATTTGTTGAAATGGATACAAACTAATAGTTATTTAGATGTACATTGCTTGGAAATACATTAGATTAATTTGCTTCTAAAATAATCTGGTCTTAAACAAAATAAGTAGACACTCAAGTTCACTGTTGTTTTTAAACTCTATCATGAGGAATACAGTCCTTGTCCATTGCAGATATTGCTGATAGAAAAATACTACAAATTCTGAATGGGGGCTTGTTAAAACAGAAATGGGTGTTACTGGGTGTAATGTAGGTTAACCACTAATTTTAATTTATTTTCTTTAAGATGATGATGATGATAATGATGATGTGTCCATTCAGTTGTGTCTGACTTTTGGCGAGCCTGTGGGCAAGTCTCTCCACATCTTCCGATCTTGCACTACTTCTTTAATGTGATACATTTATAAAGCACTTATAATGCATTTATAAGGCATTTATAAAGCACTGGTGGCCCTTTAATTATGATTACCGGTATGTTTGTGATTTCGGTAAAATGGTATTATGCTATGTCCCATTAATTTCAAGAGACACTTCCAAATGAGGTGTTTCCATATAAACTGCATTGGACTTTTTATTCTACAGTATTTGCAGTGGAAAACACGAAGAAATATTATTGTGCCTTCTTCATGGCTGAATCAGGAGAAACTGAAGACAGCAGTTTCAGAAACTCTTCAATAAAAGTATTTCTCTACCCAGAATATAAAATGGTTAAATTGTTTATTTGGCAATAATCCATTAGAGTTCAACAGGACCAAATGATCCAATTTAAGAATGCAAAAAGTGCGTAGGAAGGAATGCATATATATATATGGCTATGTATGCAATGTTATACTTAGCTGGTAACTGTAAGTGCAACTCATATCTGATCTTCTACCTTTTCCCTGCTTGCCTGGGTCACCTGCTGTTCTTGAAACCTTGTGTTGAAATTATATACCTATAAAATTTGTTAATTTCAGATCATAGGAGTAGCACAATATTATTTTTAGGCCAGAAGTGATGAGTTTGACAGTAATAATGCTGACTCCATAGAAAGCAATACAATGTATATATTTCAGAACTCTTTATGCTTGGTGTTTCAGGTAATCACTTGACATGCCCTGTGAATTTTCAGGGTCAAAATGTTGCATTACCTCCTTTTATACAACTATAAATTGAAATGCCTTTAATAATCTGCATTAGAGGGAAGGGAAAGGTGTTTTTTCTAGCATAAAACAAAATAATAGGGCTGTGCACTTCCTTGGATCTGATGCCATAAAGTGTTGAAGAGATTTGAATGTAGCCCTCATCTGCAACTTAGTAACCCCCCACCCACCCCCAAAAACACAGCTGCTTTAGAGAGTTACAGATAAGTAGTATAGCACTACATTCCTGCTTCTGTGCTCTCTGAAACTGCCTTGTGGCATCTAGGGCTAGCTTCAAATGCTTCTATTCTGAGGGATCAAAACTACTTCACCTCCTTTCCTTCCTCAATTAGGACCAGCCAGAAAGGTAGAGACAGCTCCTTGCTTAATTGGTTAATATACATTCTTAATGGTTGGGAATATTTTTTTAAAAAATTATAATTTAAACTTTGTAGAACAAAAATAGCTCTCATTTTGTCCTGATCTTGTGATGAAAATCTGAAATACTGCATATCTTGTTCCAAATTCAGAATACCAAAACGGTATTCACATTTTACACGTCCTGCTTTGCTGTAGTCTGATATATTGGCTTTTAAATCTTTAGTCTTTTGTCTGCCAATTGGTTGACATGCATGATTCATCTAATCTCTTCAGGAAATTATAATCAAGTAGATCTCTGATTTCTCTCTGATATTTCTGGCACTGAAATAACACTCTAGTTTGAGATGCTTACATATATATTGAATTTCTGAAATGATTCCTAGAAAGGGCTGGCTGCTTGGGGTTTTCCACAGTGGGAACTGGTTCTACTATTTGTCTAGAACAATCTTTCTCAACCTTGGCAGTTTTAAGAAGGGTGGACTTCAACTCCCAGAATTTCTGAGCCACCCTGACTGGAGTAGTTGTAGGTTGTTTGTCTCTAAGTGGAGGGTAATGGATTATTTAATGATTGATTCCATGACTTTGCAGGTGACGCAACATAAAGAGATTGGTCTGTAATTTTCAACAAGGCTAGGGTCTCCCTTTTTGAAGATAGGGATGACCGTGGCTAGTGATTGAATCTTCACCAATTGTTTTTAGTAAATTCTTTGGGTGTGTTTTCTATTAACAATTTCACTCATTGATAGGAATATAATAAGAAACAATTGGAATATGAAAGAAGTTGTATTTGGCCTATCTAGTCTTACAAATATCTTCTATTATAACACAGGCCTTTTTCTTGTTATGAGCAACAAATTGTAAAGGTGAACCAAACATAATACAATGGGAGTGATTTTTCCATTGTTTGGAAAGCACAAGCTAAGCTTTCTTGTGAAAGTAACTGTGCAAGTTTTCAACGAACGTTTTCCAACTCAGATTTCATCCAGGTTATAGATATATAAGGAAATATTGTAAGAGAAAGGATTTTGTCTGGGAACAAAGATTTGACTTGCCTCTCTACCAGCTAGTGAGTATGAATAGCTGTATCACAGCCTTGGCTTGGGAAGTTTGTCAGATGTTGAGTAATGACTACTTTCAGCAGTCCCAGCAAGCACTATATGGATAAATGTAGCCCAACAGCAAGCAGGGCACTGAGTTCTCTGCTCAGCATTTTCTATACAGTACAGTAATGGAAACAAAACGTAGTGTCCTAGATTTTTTTCTTTTTCGTTTATTCTTTTGGTTTTTAAAGTATAGCTGGTTAGTTGCCACAAGATGCTTGGGAGTGTGTGGGCAGTGCTGCTGAATCTCAGAAATAACATAGTGTCTGAATAAGATTTTTAATTGTTTAAAGTGAGAATTTAATTCTCTGCTTAAATTTCCCCTCTTTTCAATATCTTATCAGAAAGGTCACAAGCTTTCATTGATTACTTACTCAAAATAACATTAAACCATTATTTACATAATTCTTGATTGTACAAGAAATGCTTAAAAAAACAGGATGCCAAATAAATCCTATACAGGTAGTCCTCAACTTATGACCACAATTGAGCTCAAAATTTCTATTGTTAAGCAAGACGGCTGTTAAGTGAGTTTTACCTTCTGTGATAACCTTTCTTGCTACTGTTATTAAGTGAATCACTGCAGGGGTTAACATGGTTAAGTAAATCTTCCTCATTAACTGCTTATCAGAAGGTCACAAAAGGTGATCACATGATAGCGGGACACTGCGACCATCATAAATACCTGCCAATTGCCAAGGGTCTGAATTATGATCACTTGGCCATGCTGCAACGGTTGTGTGAAAAATGGTTGTGTCACTTTCAACTTTTTTAACTTTGAATGGTCACTAAATGAGTGGCAAGTGGAGGATTACCTGTAGTAGGGCTGGAAAGAAGGTAAGCAAGACTTATTGGTAGATCTCTATGGGATTCCTGATTCTGGCATACGGTAACCAGAATTGGACTTTGTGTGGGTAAGACCAAGCTGTCCCACCATAAAAGACAGCGAAGCAGGTTATTTTGAGGAGGGGAGCTCAACAAGAGCTGTTTTTGTCTTAAGTACAGAATCCTATGAGACCACATAATCTAACTTGAAGGCCTCAACTAAGCTTCTACCTCAGATGCAAAAGAATGCCACGGAGCCACAAGTGCTGGGAGTAAAATGCAGCTACCCAGTCAATTCACTTCCATAGATGAAAGGATAGGAAGAACCATTTCTTCTTTACCTCAAGCAGCAATTGAAAAGCCTAATTCCATTCAGGTATGAAATTCAAGCAATTCCCCAACCCTCAACTCACTTATATGTAAACCGACCTGGGAACATCAGATATTGAGAACAGGTTACAAATGCTTTAAATAAACAAACTACGGTAGTTCCCAAAGAACTCAAATAACATGAAAACAGAAGTATCTATTTCAGCACTCTAAATCTAAAAACTATATCTTTGTATTCTAAACAGAACTGTAACTTGACAGTTTGATACAGTTTTCACAACTGTTGCAGCATCCCCTTGACCACGTGATCAAAATTTGGACGCTTGGCTATAGAAATGTTGGGCTCAATTGTGATTGTAAGTCAAGGGCTACCAAGACTAAACAAGGTGATGTGAGTGTTAATACCACTCTATAATGCCTTAGTAACACCACACTTAGAATATTGCATCAAGGTTTGGTTGCCACAATATAAAAATGTTCAGATTCTAGAAAAAAATGCGAAGAAGAGCAACAGATTATTAGTTAACTGGAGGTTAAAACACTTGAACGTTGCAGAAATTAATTATCTTTAATGAAAAGAAGGACTAGGGATGACATGAAAGCAGTGTCCCAACATCTAAGGAGCTGCCACAAAGAAGAGAAGGTTACCCTATTCTCCAAAGCACCTGAAGGCAAGACAAGAAGTGATGGAAACTAATCAAGAAGAGAACCAGCCCAGAATTAAGACATTTCCTGACAAAACAATTAATCAATAGAACAACTTGCCTCTGGAAGTGGTAGGTGCTCTAACACATGGAGGTTTTTAAGAAGAGATTGGACAACCATTTCCCTGAAATGTTGTAGATTTTCCTGCTTGAGCAGGGAACTAGAACAGTGATGGCTAACCTTTTTGGTGCCAAGTGCCGAAAGGGCGTGCATGCACGCACAGGTGTGTGCACCAAACCCCTGTGCATGTATGCGTGACCTGCATGTGCCCTGTCCCCTGCATGTGTATACAACCTCCCCGTGTGTATACCACATGCACGCACGTTTCCCACATGCCCCCTGCGCATGCACAGCAGAGACCTAAAATCAGCTGGCCGGCAGGAGGTGTGCATGCATATGTGGCAGAACTGAGCTGGGGCAACAGCTGGTGTGCCCAGAGAGAGCTCTGCACGTGTGTCATAGGTTCACCATCACGTTGCCATTGTCAATTTTATGTTATTTTCCATATCCTTTCCCATTTCTCCAATTTTTATTATAGGTGAAATTTTTTGCCCACTTTATCACTGTATCTTTAACCACCTCTTCTTCCATGTTAAATTTCAATAAATATTGATATATTTTACTGATTAAGTTTTCCTCTGGCCCTTCAATAATTTTATCGAGTTCTTGTTAGTCTTTTTGTATTTCATATGATTTTGTATCTTGTTTATATTTGGATTGTATCTGAGTATATGTCCACCACTCGATCTCTCTACCCAAATCTCTTTCCAATTCTTGTTTTGTTTTCATAATTCCTTATTCATTTAGTAGGTCTTTATATCTAATTATATTTTTTATTACAATTAGGTTTAGATGTTTCACTGCTTCTATTGCAAATACTATATTAAATGGGTTTAGGTGGCCAACTCATCTCATCTAGTGGTTTCTTTTCTTGAGATAAACAGAAAGCTGCCAGAAAGATGCTCATTTTTGACCAATACAGTAATGATGTTGCTGCTGCTTTTTCTATTCTGTGTGCAATAAACATCTTCAAAAGAAAAACACCTTCCATTGGGCTGTATTATAAAAGCTGTTCTTTGGTTATTTCTCCTAAGAGAAAATAGTCAAAGATGAATATGAATAGCACAAGAGAAACTCCGCAAGATCAAAGATATGAAAATAACCTACAGAACTATGGATGCCCCTGCAAAGATCCCAAAGGAGAAACATTTTGATCTTGTATTTCTTTCTTCCTCTATACAAATTGCTTACATTAAGTTAGTTTTTTTTTGTCTACAATAAATAACATCAATAAATATTTTTTCAATAGCATCCAGAATACTAATTGCTTTAAATTATATAAGGTAAAAATTGAATATTGGGTTAAACTGAACTGTTTGATACTGTTTTATTGATAGATAAAGGATCATCAGACTATCTGGGATTCGTTATTTTCTAAGATAGATTTTTGAGTGATTAGATACTCCCCCCTCCCCCCGCACTCTCATTTCACATTTTTATAATTCTTCTGAGGCTTGAACTTACAATTTTTACTGTAATTTATCCACTTCGGTTTACTAAATTCTGAGGCTTCAAAATGTCCCTCCCTTGCATTAGGTTACTGAAATAGAAATGCATGCATCAGTTTTGAGAACATTCTTTTATTCTTAAAAAGGTAAAAGTAAAGGTTTCTCCTGTCCAGTCGTGTCCAATCCCAGGGCAGCTGAGGGAGCCAGTGTTGTCCAAGGACACTTCTGAGTCATGTGGCTGACATGACCATATGTCGAGGCACTCAGAATACTGTTACCTTCCCATTGAAATTATACCTATTTATCTACTTGCATTTGCATGCTTTCAAACTGTTAGTTGATAGGAGCTGGGGCAGCGAAGCTCCGCTCTTGAACTGCCAACTTTCTGGTCAACAAGGTCTTAACCACTAGGCTACTGTGCCCCCTATATTGCTCTTAATCCCAAACTGTTTCCATTCAACAATAATCAACATTAGGCTAATTATACAGTATGCAATCAACCAGACAAAGGAGAAAAATACTCCACCTCTCCACCAGTAATCAGCACTCGGGTCAGCATAGATTAACTTCAAGGTTAACTTCAGACCAACAATCAAGTAAGCAATACCCCAATCAAGAAACTGCCAAAGAGCCATCAGTAAACAGCCCAACCAAGGAATCTCTTAAATCCCTAAGTGGCAGGCTACCACGCTCTATTCTGTTGGCAGAAGACTCAGAATTCAGCAAATAATATTAAATTAATATAACTGCCCCATTCCAGTGAATTCTGGGCAGCTTACAAATATAATACTAAATAAAAACAAAAAGCAAATTGGACTACTAAAGTCAACCTTAAAACCATTAAAAGAAGCCAAGTTGTAAGGATGATTTCTCATAATTGTTGGTGTCTGAACGGAGGAGAGGGATTGTTATTTTTTATTTGTATACTGTTCTTTCTCAAAAGTTGTCCAGAGTAGTGCACCGGAGCAATAACAATAAACCATTATTCAGTAAAATAATCTACCACAAACCAAAACTAGATTGTTGAGCAGTTAATCTGGATAATTAAAAATAAGCTCCAAGGCAGTCTGGTTTTGGAACAATTTTTTTCATCACAACTGCTCAAGTGACATGCATTTTTATGTTATCTGAAACCTTGCAACACCTCAAATCAAACTTCCTGGGAAGAGATTTCCATGGGAGAGAGTGGTGTTTTGATTACCATAATTGAGAAGGGCCTGTTCCTTGTCATTGCTGTGCATTTGGACTAAAGGTTAAACCTGCTTAAAAGAAAGGGAAAAAAACCCAAACCCAGAACACCAATCTGCAAATCCAAGCCTTCATTGCTTTTTTATCATAGAATCTATCTGCATCTTGACCATATACATGCATGCAACTGTCTCTCCATCATCCCTGCCCCAGTGACTAAACCTTTGTCTATTCCTGCTCTATATTCTACATAGAGTACAAGAGGAACAGGTGACAGCTGTGACCTGGAGGGCCTTTGCACAATTCCGTCTTGTGCATCATTCCTGGATCAGAGGGCCTTGCTTGTGAGCCCTCTTGCCTTAATCATCTGGACTACTAATTGTCTACATGGAGCTGTCCTTATAGACCAACTAAAAGCTGCATTTGGCCCAGAATGCAGCTGTCTGAGTAATCTGCCTATGCAACATTTACTTGGCAAGCTACACCAGCTCTCTTTAGGCTTCTGGGTGCAACTCAATGCGCTGGCTACAACCTACAAAACCCTACTTGGAATAGGGCCAGGTTATACCTGTGACTGCCTATTTCTGCCTTTCCCACATACTCTCTCAGGATGGCAGACCAGTTCCCTCTCTGAAGCACTTTACTGTAAGTTGATGGGACCTAGAAGGTGTGCCTTTTCTGATATGCTCTCTGGTATGATCTTCTGCTTCTCCTAAGATTCAGGTTGCCCAATCCTTTAAACCTGTTGGGAAGCTTTTAAAAAAACCAGCTTTTTCTTCAGGATTTGAGCCAGGATGATAGATGAACCCATTTTCTGGGCGGTGGAGGTATTTGGTTGATCTAGGATGTATATTATCTGATTTATGGATTTCATTTTTCATTTCATACAGTTTTTCATTTGTAATTACTGTTTTTTTGTTTACTTAATGTACACCATCTGGAATCATGATTTTGTGGATTGGGCAGTTCCATAAATCATCTAAATATTCCAAATAAATAGGTTACTCTGAGTTGGTAAGAGATGTGTTGTGATGCACCCATTCATTCCAGAAACCTGGGAAATGGTAGCATGTAGATTAATTTTTCCTCACCAAGGTTTGGCCCAATATCAAGGTACAAACAGCACAGATATAGAGAGGTTCTAGGAGTACTTAGACAGGAGCTATTTTATACTTTAAACGCTGCCGCAGAACCTTAAATTGCATATCCCTGCTGATCCGGCAGTAGCAACTGTGATTCATGAAGGATAGCAACTTGGGAAAAATCCAACAATCCTGTCTCCTTGTGCAAGCCTAATTTAAACGAATGAGCACCTGTTCCACTTATTTTGATCACTTTTGTTTTTTACATCTGTTTTTTCAGAACTGTCCAATGATCACTAAATCAGACAGTACCTGGCCTCAGGCTTTTAAAGATAGGAAGAAAAGGAGATGGGGAAGAGAGAAGGAAAAATACACTCTATTAATAATTCTTCATGATTAATTTCATTAGATGATCATTCCTCTGCTTACATCTGAGTTAACAGCACCATTTAGTTATAACAAAAACATACCTACATTTTATCTATATTTACATTCTTTTCCTAAAATGGACTATAGAAGCCTTAGGAAACTCACAACAGAACGTGACAGCAGTGTGAGCATAAAAATAACATGATATTGGACTCAGTTTCGAGATATCAAAGTCCATGTTCTCTTAGTTATGGAAGCTTCATGGGTGATTTGGGATCTCTCATTATTTCTCTGTTCAGGCACACAGGATTTTGGGGGGGGACTTTGAAAAAGGAGTGTTATGCTGCCTAGATATCTTTTTTTTTTTTTAATCAAGTTTTATTTTATTTTTCTCTCCCCATCTCCCCAAACACAGCTTACAACATCAGTTGTCAGAGTATACATTTGCAATCTTTACATTCATATATTTTTC
>JANHFT010008867.1:240641-264310 GCA_032467955.1 Pseudoxenodon macrops
ATATTGTGGGGTGGGTGTGGGTGGGGAAACTTGTTTAGCACCTTTCAAAACTGTTAGGAGAGAAAAATTTAACACCCCCTTGAATGGTAATGAGTAACTGAAGAGAGTGTTTTCTTGGAATTTCAAATCTGCTTTTGTGTTTTCAGTGCTGGTATAATCCAGGTAAATATAGTGCTGGAGATGCTGCTTCTACACTTATTAACAAACTGAACCAACACTAACTATCTAATGGAACATGAAATGATATCTACATTGAGTCAGATTGTACTTGAAGTTTTTCCACATAAATTTATAGGGCTTTTTTCTTACTGTACTGTTCTGCTTTCCTGATCTAGAACCCTGTCAGATATATTGAGAGGAAAATCTTTGAACTGATTTCTTAGCAAGCAAAGTCTTCTTGGTAGATAATTCCAGAAGATATAAGCTTGGTTTACTCAATATATAAAGCCATATTATTCTGGTTTGTTTTATATATATACGCGAGCAGAAGCACAGAGCCTCAAACTATGACTTAGGTTTTGGGTAGTACTATTTTGGGTAAGTCCTATTTTGAAAAAGACTAGGTTAGGAAGGCTGTCCACTATTAAAGATTGCTTACAGCTGAATCAGCGGTTCCCAACCTTTCTGGCCCTGCAGACCGGCAATGGTGGTGGTGGGGGGGAGAAGAGGATGGTTTAACACATGCTTGCCCCCCATTTGTGCGGCCCAGTTCCCAACAGACCAGGGGTTGGGAACCTCTGAGCTAAACAGTTATCCAAACTACATGTTACCAAGTAATCGATTTCCTAGAACAGTGTTCTCTCTAATTTCCCATTTTATTGCCATGAAATTATTTATATTTTAATTGCTTTTAATCTCATTTTTAGGAGCAAATAAATCGCATGTCCTATAATGAAAAATCTGACATCTGGTCTCTAGGCTGTTTGCTATATGAGTTATGTGCACTGTCGTAAGTATTGTACTCAAATGTTTTTAAGCATATATTTGAGAGTAATATTGAGCAGCTGTTCAATATAGCTAGACCCTTGATGTCAAGCCATAGAACTTAATATTTTACAGCACAGTTTTCTAGAAAGTTTAATAGTGACCATTTTGTAGATTTAAAATTGAAAAGCATGCCATTCACTTTTCCTAGACCTCCATTTACAGCTTTTAATCAGAAAGAGCTAGCAGAAAAGATAAGGGAAGGAAAGTTCAGACGAATCCCATATCGTTATTCGGAACAGCTGAATGAACTCATCACAAAGATGTTAAACCTGAAGGTAAGATGACTTCTGGAGAAAAAAAAGGCAAGGAACTGTATTGAAGGAGCTCTATGTGGAAAATTTTCTAAACCTAATGTCCCCAGTCCATTTAACTTTTAATTACCCACTCCTTTGCCCTAGCTCACTAAAAGGTGATCTTGAGAAGGAAGTGCATTTGTGTGACTTTATTCTTTAACTAATTGCCAATAGTGAAATTAAATCCAGTTGTTCAAGAAAGATTATATATTTATATATGTATATATATATGTGTGTGTGTGTGTGTGTGTGTATGTGTATATATACACCCCCCCCCCCTATGTAATATTTCTCTAGCATTTTTAAAAATAATTTTTTTGTACGGTAAATATGTATTTTTCTGATTTCAAGGATTACTGTCGGCCTTCAGTTGAAGAAATTCTACAGAATCCATTGATAGTCAATTTGGTATCTGAAGAGCAAGTGAGAATTTTGGAGAGGAAAGGGCGACGATCAGACCAAGATAAAGTAGAAAGAGTTTCAGGAACACCAACTAATGAATTAAAACTGAAAGAACAACAGCTGCAAGAGAAAGAGAAAGCTATAAAGGAAAGGGAACACAGACTAGAACGTAAGTGAATTAATAAAACAAGTATGTGGTATTCCATCGCTGGGTGCTATGAGCTTAATCATCACAACAAATGATTCTTTGTCATGCCTAAGGTGAAATAGAGGTTTGAAGTAAAGGAAAGAGCACAGCGACAATAAAATAATATGGAATTTCAGAACACTTATAATTTTATTTCTAGTGTTCTGAACTAGTCCATTGATACTCTCTGACAGCAATCGAATTCTAAACATCCACAATGATAATGTGATAATTGTAGTCTAAGCATTTGAATGATGACGGAACCATTTAATAAGGTGGTGCATTAAGTGGATAACACAAGGTTAAAATCTACTCTCCCATGAAAATTCACTGAGTGACTTTGGATCTTTCAGTTCAAGGCATCTTAGAGGGTTGTTGTTTATACCGTAGAAAAATTGGAAGCCAGCATGCTATAGTATAGTGCCTTGAGCAAAGACAACATGTTTTTAACAAATAAGACAATGCAAATTTTACAGCTGAACCTAGGACATTGCCTCTACTAGTATTTGGATTTCATGAAGTATTTAAATTGCAGGCAGGTTTTCTCATAGACAGAATAAAGTTATTTCAGATAGTCCTTGACCACAATTGAGCTCAAAGTTTCTGTTGCTAAGTGAAACAGTTAAGTGAATTTTGCCCCATTTTACAATTTGACTTGACACAGATGTTAAATGAATCACTGCATTGTTAAGTTAGTAACACGTTTGTTAAGCGAATCTGACTTTCCCATTGATTTTGCTAGTTAGAAGGTTGCAAAAGGTGATCACATGACCCTGGAACATTGCAACTGTCATAAATATGAACCAGTGTCAAGTGTCTGAATTTTGATCACATGATAATGGGAATGCTGCAATGGTGTGAAAAACAGTCATAAGTCACTTTTTTCACTGTCATTGTAACTTTAAATAATCACTAAATGAACTGTTGGAAGTTGAGGACTACCTGTGTTATTAAATAAGGAAATGTTATGTGTCTCTGTCAAATAAAATACCAGTGGTGTTAATTGCAATTTTATAAACATACTTTTCTTTTTGTTCTAGAGAGAGAACGAGAATTGTGTGTTCGGGAGAGATTAGCAGAGGAGAAATTGTCTAGGTCTGTTCTTAAATGTTTGAAATGTCTTTTAAAAAAAAACACGTATTCTTTATTCAACATTTTCCAACTTTTTGAAAAACAAAATCACAATTACGTTTTGTCAGCTTTCCATGATCGGAATTTTTTCTTAATTCCACTCATCCACTCTAAGGTCTATTGTTACTTACACATATATCTATTCTTATTGAATTTACTCATTTATATACTATATACATTATTTACATTATTCTTTGAATATATATATTTCCCCTTTTTTGTTGCATTTACTATACCTTCCTTTCGTATTAATTTTACATTTCTTTTTGAGCCAATTATACCATCTAGTCCATGTCTTGTAATAGTCTGTTTCCTCTCTATCTCTTAACTCCATTGTTAATTTGTCCCTTTCTGCGCATTCTAGCACCTTTTTTATAATCATTGCACTTGAGGGGACCGTTTCTTTTTTCCAGTTTTGTGCAAATGAGATTCTGGCTGCAGTTATTATGTGGAGCATAATGTATTGTATTTTTTTACTAATTGTCCCTTTTATTATCCCCAAGAGGAATAACTGGTTTCATTTCAATTTTTTGATCAGTAATTTCCTCCAACCATTTCTTAATTTTAGTTCAAATTTCCTCACTTTTGGGCACAACCACCACATGTGGTAAAGGAATCCTTGTTGACAATCACACTTCCAAAAATTTGGATGTCTGTTTGGAAATATTTTGGCCAATCTCGCTGGGGGTAAATGCCATATATAAAACATTTTGTAGATATTCTCTTTATACGCATTGTCCATTTATAATTGTTACCCCATAATTTTTCCCAATGTTCCAATTTGATATTATGCCCAAAGTTTTTGGCCCAAATTATCATTATTTCTTTTACAGTTTCCTCCTCCATTTTAAATTTAAGCAGGAAGTTATATGACTTTGTAATCATTTTTTCATCGGCCCCCATTAATATTTTGTCCAAATCTTGTTTCTCATTTTGAAATCCGTATTGTTCAAAATCCTTTTTATATCTTGTTTTGATTTGTACATATGGCCAACAATCTATTTTAATTCCCTGTAATTTTATATCCTGATTTGATTTAAGGTTCCCTTGCCCATCCAATTAATCATTGTAGATCACTATCCTGTCCAAATCTATTATATTGGGGTAGACCATCACTTCCATTGTCAATAACCATGTGGGAATTCTTGTGTAAATTTTTTTTCTGTTCTTCATCCAAATCCCTCAACTGATGTCTTTGAAAATACTTATGAGCTTTGTTTTTCCCATCCCTGATAAAGGCGTGCTGCAAATCGTATCCCTCTATTGTTAGTACTCTTTTATTTTTTAGAACTACCCATTCTTTCAGCCATGTTATTGCCACTGCCTGGTAATAGAGTCCCAATCTGGAAGCCCGAATCCTCCCTTTGAAATAAGTATAAATTTTTTGGTAAAATATTCATCTTTATGGTTGCGATTCTTCCAACCAGCAACAATTGCAGCTTGTTTGAAGTGTCTTAGTTTGCTACAATAAGGTTTGTTTTCAAAATGGCATGGCATAGGTTTTCGTGGCTGGATCTTTACTGGAAAGGTTAGGCGACCTCCTATGTATGGAATCTAATTCCTGGTATCCTCCAGCCATTATGGCCATGAGAATTCTAGATATTAAAATATGTGCATTTGGATGGAACATACTGTAGTCTGGGAAAGGCTAAAGAGCTAGACATTTGTGATACAACAATATTTCAAAAGGCTCTAGATTAATCAGGGAAATCATTTGGAAATCATTTTAATATAAGCTTTGTTTGTTCTAATCAATTCCTTTTTATAGGGCTGAGAATTTGATGAAGAATTACAACTTATTCAAGAACCATAGATTCTTCCTGCCATCAACTTGCCCAGGTAGGAGAAGATACAGGAAGCTCCTACTGGATTACTAACCAGGGATACAGAAGCCCCCATCATTATCTTTCTTCTATTTCTATGGCTGATATCAGCCTTCTGGAATTGTGAGAATCCCAGAATATTATAAAATGCTTTACTGTTGAATTATGTAGAAAAACGGGATCTCCTATACTGATCATATGGCTCTCTGATTCCTAAAGATCTGAAACTCTAAGCATAGGAAACAATAAAAGATGCTTCAAGAGTTTTGAAATCATGAATTCAGGTTTCAGTAATTACCCTTCACAAATCATGAAGTATACATGCTTCAGGATTGTAAAAAGCTTTCCCTATATAGAGAATACATATATGACTTCTACTTAACCTTTCAAAATTATTGCAAGTTCTGATTATTTTGTGTGTTTAATCAGAAACAAAGTATATATTTATAAAAGAAACAACCTCTATTTCTATTTTTATGTGAATCTTGGCTGTTATACCTAGTATATCGTTACTACGTTTGGGTGACATTGTGTAAATATCGCTATTTAATTTGCCCATTCTTTGTTCTTTATTTTTAAATATTTCAGTCTTGACTTTCTTGAACTGTGAAATTCGTCCTTAATAAAATATATTTTATTACTTTGTAAATAAGAAAATGAGATTTCTGTAAAATAATGAAATATTTCGGTGGTGCTAATTTTAAAAATTAGGTCTTCATTCTTAAAGTCATTAAGTTTTACTATTATTATGTATGCCACTATATTCCTGTGTAGCTGATTTCAAAATAATGTACTTTGGCTGATTTTCAGACTACAAGGAGTCATTGCAATCTTGGAAATGCTCCTCTATTTGAAAAGATGTTTTCCCCAAAGTATTTGGGGCTGCCCTTGAAAAACACCACTTTGAGCATATACAGCTTCAAAGCTTGTCTCGCTAATGATTTTTAAAAAAAAGAAGGCCATTACAAATAAAAGATTTAGTTGTCCAGGAGCTAAACACATTCCGTTTTTTAAAATTTGATGTGGAAACAGTTGTCTCTTAAATATCAGTTGCCCTTAATTCACTTGAACAATAACAGAACTTGGTGCTCTATTAGAACAACTGTACAAGAGGGACTATCCTATTTTCACACTAAATGAAACTTAAAACTAACAATAGCTAAATTAAGCAAGGCACTTTACATGTAATTAGTCTGCCCTCACCCCGGTAGACTTCAACAAATTTATTGCCGGAAAATATAGTTACGTTACCTCAAAAATGCTTATTCACTAACAGGGCAATAATAAAGATAATTAAGCAATGGTTCTAGGTGATGTACAAATAATGAAAGTAATGGCTCCTGTCACTGAGCAATCATTTTTCTTGACAGTGTAGCTCTTACACATGGTATCATTTAACTAATTCCACTCCAAAAAAATCACAACCAAATACATATTGTAAAATGGTTTGTTTCTTTTAAGAGGCAGTTTTTAAAAAAATCTGTTATTAGATTTTGATTATCAAAAATATATGGGGAGGCTGTGCTGAATCATTCCAATGACATCTTTATAGTTTTGTCTCTAAAGTTATCAACCAGATGTTTTTGAGTGGCATATTCTATACTTTTATTAATTTATACCTACCCAAGATAGTGGAGCCTAATTTCTAGTTTCTGTGTTTGCTATACAAAGAAATTCTTTCTTTTATTTGCCCTGAGTGTAAACACTTGAAGCAGAGCCGCAAATATACTGAACTATTCAACTATATAGTAAAGAAAAATCTAAAAAGAAAAGCCAACACTGCTTAATATTGTATTTGTCATATTGTATATGACATGTATTCTGTAGGCTTTGGTTGCTGTATTCTCCAATAATCACATATACAGTATTTTTTTCACAACAACTGTTATATTTTTCTATGCTGGCTGATGCAAAAGGCTTTGCTTATATGAACCTGAAGGTGCTTGGCTAGGGACTAAAGAAAGGAACAGATTGACTATAAATGCTGCATATTTTAGATACTTTTATGAAATGAAGAAAAAATTACAAATGCAATAAAATAGAGTATAGCAAAATTCTGAAAAATCCATGGATACTTCAGTAAAATTTTACATTGCCATAATTATTTAGAATTATAGAAAATGTCACTTGACATACAATAAGCGAGTTTTATTCTGCATGGTAAACATCTATTAGCAGACCTAATCATTGTCAGGGTGGAATCTGTGATGTTGGATGGATACTTGGAGTTAAAATTAATTTTCTCCTTCTCCCTAAATGCCACTAAGATCTTTTCTTTAGAGCAGTAGGATTTGTGCAAATAAACATTTGTTTGCTAAATGTTCCCCTAAATATTAAATAGAATTAAGCTTTAGTTCCTCTGTAAAATGTTTAGGTTTTGGAGGAAAATAGAATAAACTTTCAGGCAAGAGTCATGATTTGTTCTGTCATTTTGCTAATCTTTAGTTAACATCTGCACCCACAGTTCCATTACCTATGTTTTAAAGATACTCCTTCACAGTTTTCTCTACTTGACTGTTCTTAAATATATATGGAGTACATATCTTAAAGCCAATTGCATCCCCTCATGCTTTGGATATCTAAAACTTACCAATAAATTGTAATTTTTAACACAATAGGAGAGAAAAACTGTTCTTCCTTGGAATATATTGACCAACTATAGTATAATTATTGTGAATTCCACCCTGCTTAGTTCTTTCTCCTGGCCCTTAGTTCTAGTTCTGAGATAACCGCTCAGAGGACCTTCATCTGAAAAAAGGCATATGGTCCTGACCTGTCTGAAAGTAGAAACAAAGAAGATGTGTCTTCTAAGATGCTTCTTGGTGGCATCTTTTTAATACCGGGTACAACATTCTGATTAATACGGCAGTTAAGTGTGGGCTGGGTAGCAGGACAAAATTGCATTCACAGAAAACTTATCAATGGTTAGTCATTGAACTGGAGTGCCATTTTGCAAATCTTAATTTTGTATTATTTTATCTTTTTTTCCTGATGACTTTGATGAAGAAACAGAAGAAATGCTAATCAAAGTACTGTACACAGAACTGAGTAGCATATTAATATGATGGAAGACTAATTAAAATTCAGTTTGATTTTGATGGATTGAAGAATACGTTGTTAATAACAGAATAAATTTAATAGGGACAAATACACATTTTTCTTTTGAAAACATTAAATGTACATGTATAGGATATGAGGTAGTGCAGGTGAAAAATATCGGAAGTAAATAAGAGCTGCATAATTTGGGTGCAAATACTTATTACACTTACAAATATCTATTAGGGTGCATGAACAAACACTTTTCAAATCATAGAAAGGCTAATTTTGACTATTATATCCAGTTCTGGGTACTACATTTTAAGATGGAATCAAAGAATTGAAAACATGTTCAAAGAATAACAAACAAGGGTGTTCAGGTTAGGCATATCATGTATGGGATGCAAAGATCCCGAGGTCCGCATATTTACAGAAGAGAGATCCATAAGATTCTGTGAGGGCACACTTAGCAAACCTTAAGAACACAGGAAGTAGCTAGAGAGGGAAAGGAGGAAACAGTTGTTTCAAAAGCGATTTAGGGGGAGGGGTGGAAGTGCAGGCGAGCAACTCTGAGGGTGGCAGGCTCAGGAAACGAGCCATGTTGAATTCTGAAAAATATTGCTAGTCCAGTTATGCAACAGAATATTAACGCCTACAAAAATCCACACAATTTATATTTCATTGAGTTGGATTACTTTCTGATGCTTCATTTGTCTTGCTCCTCCTTTGTGTTCCCATGGTCCTTACAGCTTTCCATCGTCCTCCATTTTCTACTGTTATTTCACTCATTTCTCCCTTCAGGTCTGAACCAAATAATTTTCCAACAAAAAAGATCAGTAGTTTACTGGTCCTTCTCATTATTTATTCACTAGGCGATACCAGCAATAACAGGATGATTTTTAATATAATATGAGAGTAAATGTGTCACTTCATATATTCCAAAGGGCTGGTGCGATTGAGTACACAGCTTGTTGGACTTAGATTAGCAAACCTAAGAAACTATAGGCCATAGTCATCTAGATCAGCAAAAAGTAGGCATGCTTTGACTCCAATCTCCCTGGCTGGATAATTATGGGGAATGAAAGAGTTATAGGTACGCAAATACTCTCTGTTGTCAAGAAGAAAGGAGAAAGTGTAGGCATGTCAATTAAAAATCTATTGTAAAAGTTCATGATTTTTAATTATTTTATTAAACATTTCGAAGTATAAAATACAAATTAAAATAGTGGGAAAATGGAGCAGGGAAAATGGAAAACAAAGGTCATGGCGGGGGGGGGGAGGGGAAATAAGAAAAGCATTGATTTCCAACGTGTGGCAAGTGCCAGTTCATGGATTTAAACACCTATTGTCAGAATAGGCTTCACAGACTGGTATGAAATTTCAAGATTAAAATAATAGGATATTGAAAGAATAGCATATTATTAGCATAAGAATCTTACATGATCAAGAATGCTCATGGTATTATTGAAGGTGTTATGTGATTATGCAAAATGATTTTATATAATTCTACCAATTGTGTTAGCTTTTTCAAGATGAATCTTTTTTTAGCACTGCTGGTCCTTGACTATATTTTATTCTCTTTTTACAAAGGAGCAATAATTACGAAAGTAAAGCTCAGAAACGAACATAAAAAGAACTGTGATGCTGTTTGTCATTTGAATATTGTCTAGATATGTTCCAAATAGCTTTCAGAAAAATAATCCTGTTCTTCCACACACACACACACACACACACACAAAAGAGCTGGAAGATCTCACCATGGCTTTAGAAACTATAAAAAACTTACCTCAAAGTGTCGTCCCCCCGAATACAATTAGTGGATTAAATAACATGGATTAAATAACATGGTTTGCCTTTATTTAATATTGCTTGGTATTCCCATTTGCCATACCATATGAATGGATTCTGTGACATGATATTATATGATACTAGATATTAATTCTAATATTTTGCAAATTTTATGGCTAAGGAAGTTTAAATGAATACTACAAAAGTATGTTTTTGTTTGTCTTTTTAAGATGAAATGTTACCTGTCCATACAGCGAGAAAAAAGAAAGTCCAGTTTGGTGATGAAAGTAAAGAAAATGTGCAAGGGGAGGAAAACCTGGAAAACTTTTCCCAATCAAGAGAAAAAAATTGTAACTTGAAGAAGCGTCTTTTTGCGGCAAATCTGCGTGCTCAAGCCCTGTGTGAACTGGAGAAACACTATCAGTTGAAAAGCCGTCAGCTGCTGGGAATGCGTTGAATCAGTTCGTTTGTCCCTGTACAGAAGAGCGACATTTCTACGGTGTTTTAAAAGTATATTTTTGTAATGGTTGTGATGAAAATGTCTGTATAGATAGTTTTAGATGTAAAATAAGCTCTAAAATGTTTTAATCTAATGATTTGTGAGCATTTCTCTTCTTAGGAATTGTGCACTTTTATGCACTCAACGACATCAAGAAATTACTAATAATTTAACAGAAAAAAAATGCTTTAGAAGATGTTTTAGGATTAAGATGAGAGTAAATTTATATTGCTGCAATGTATCAAAAGAAAAGAGAATGCTAGGATGGGGGAATTTTTCTCCTTTCCAAATTTGCTTTCCCCATTCTTTTAAGTATCTCCTTAAAGTTTTAGTTTTGATACTTTTGTATGTGTAAGTTGCCAGTTGGCTGCATCTGTTTTATCCCCATTAGGCTTTTCAGGGTTGGGATTACTGAAAGCATAGTCTGAAATAATGATAAATTGCTTAAAAGGAAAAATAAATGGTCATCAGAACTTAAAAATATCCAACATTTTGTTGGCATAATTTTGCATATAAGCAGCTTGCTTTGTTAAAGCCTGATTTGCTTGGAAGGTTTCATCATCAAGTCTGTCAGATGTTATAGACTGTAACTCCTACAAACCCCAAGCAGATGACCAGTAATTGGGGATTTGAGAAACTAGTCCCAAACATTTCAAGATTATTCCTACATATATTAAATGCTGGGGGGAAAATCAGTTAAAGACCCGTCAATGTGAATTTTACATATGTAAAGGAATTACCAGTATATCAAGCACGTTTCCATGCAAGTTAGAATGTGGATTTCTTCAGTGGTCAGGATGTACAAATGCTGCAACTTGGGATAGAAAGCATCAGTTAAATAGGCTCGTGTGTCTATTTTTCATAGTGTATAATAAATAATATGAAGGCACATTTGGTCTAAATTGTTTTGTTCTGTAAATCTAAATGTCTGATGACTAATATCTTCAAATTTTGCTAGTCTTTTTTTTTTTACTGTCCTAAATATGGTGCCCCTGTCCTATCCCTGTCATGAGACTACTGAGTCAGGACTGACTCATGGCTCTGTTCCAAGTGACTGTTTCTAGGAAACAGAATGTTATTATTTTTGACACAGGAGATGTTCTTGTGACACAGAAAATTGTGTCTGTAAGAAATATCTGTGTTCTTCATTAGATGAAACTGAGTTAAATTTCGCAATTCGCATCCCTTGCAACCTGAACCAAAGCTGCAATTACCAGATATGCAAAAAAACAACCATGAGTTGGCAACAGAGCCCAGATTTGTCAGCCCAACTGTGCCATCTAGATCATGGGGATACATGCATTTTGGGTCAAGATGTAAAATGTTGCTTAGAAATATTTCAGCCCTATGCTCAAATTTTTTTTTTTGAACAGCTGATCTTTATGCTGCACCATATGCTGTTTTTGAAATTCCCCCTAGCAAAATGAGAACAGTTCCACTAATGAGTCATTGTTTCCAGTAATTACAATTAGTGAAGTCAGTGCTAGGAAGTGGACTGTGCCTTCGCTTTCTCAATTCCACGAAACTACATAGTATGCCTATTTCAGGGCATTTGTAATTATAAAAATGAAACAAAACATACTGTATAAGAGACAAGGGCTGTTTATATTTATCATAATGGTAGTATTAATTTATTCTTTTCATTTATGTTTATTCCTTACATAGAGTAATGCAGTGGTGTCAAACTCACATCATCACGTCGTCATCAAATGACGGATCATGACTTTTCCCCTTCGCTAAACCGGGGGTGGGCGTGGCCAACACGTAATGCAACCGAACCACGGGCCGCGAGTTTGACACTCCTGGAGTAATGGGATCATAGAACTCTCTGCTGACATACTATAGTTGTGATGGTAAACCTATGGCACATGTGCTAGAAGTGGCCATCTCTCCAGGCACAGCAGCTGTCGGCTGTTGCTCTTCCAGGTTCTGGTGCACATATGCGTGCCGGTCAGCTGGTCTTTGCATGCACAGGAGCACCAGAAATTGGAAGAGCAGCACCATGGCATACATGTGCATGCCAAGAAGCTGAGCTTCTGGTTTCCGGAGCGTGCACCAGCCAGCTACTCTTCACGCGCACATGCGTGCCAGAAACTGGAAGACCAGGTGACCAGAACGCATGCGCATGCCAGGAACTGGGAACTTGTCTTCTGGTTTCCGGCACTCTTACGCGTGCATGAGGGAGCTGCTCTTCCAGTTTCCGGTGCTCCCCTGCGTGTATGCATGTGCTCTCGTTTCGGCATTGGGTGCCGAAAAGGTTCGCCAATACTGTATTTCAGTATCCAACTTCAAAACTGGTCTCAGCCAACTCTTTATTGGGCTTATATATCTGTACAGTCAAAAATGTTAATTGTCAGACATTTCCTTCCTTCCTTACTCCCTCCCTCCTTCCCTCCCTTTATAAAATACATATAATGTATTAATACCCAGAAATAAGTTAGCCATCTTTAGTATGGACATTACTTGAGAAGTATTTGCTTTTGACTTGTGCTTTCCCTTAATAACTGGAGTGACTGACATGCTTACTTACAAATTAGAAACCAATGCCTGTGAATTGTAAGAATAAACTTCATGTTTTTTTATTTATTTTTCCAATAAAAATAATACATGTGAAGCAGCCTGCAAATATTAACAAGCAGTACATTTTTATATCTCCCTGCTCAATAGTAAATTCCATTGAATTCAGGTGATGTAGAGGAAAACTGGGCAAAGCACTGTAAATACAGTGTGTGCCAAAGCCAACCCCATTTTCTTGCATGAGCTAATTTAGTCTAATATTGGACTGCACATCCAAGTGAATCTTTTCACTGTTATGATCAATTTTCAAGGCATCTTAATTAAGAAAAAATAACAATAAAATACAAACTAATAAAATACAATAGATACAACAATTTTAAATGGCTAACACAAGCAAAAATAAAGGTATGTGTGTGAAGACACTGAAATTATGCTATAAACTGAAGAATAAAACTGACCAGATTGCTAGAAAATCTTACCTGTTCCTTTGTTGAAAAACTAATACAAATGTTGACAAGGAATACGTTTTAAAAATTCATTGCTGCAAATCAAATACACATTATTATTTTTTGCAATTCACAGAATACCTTTCAATGGTCAGGTATTCTCTAATTTAGTCCTGGTCCTCTTTGGGAAGTCATTTTTCAAAAACATTTAAAAAGTCCACATCACAAGAATGGTTAGAGATCTGAAGCTGATGAACTTTACAGTTCTGTTGATTTGAAAACTGATGCACTGTATATATGTTGTATATCACAGCACATTCTTTTCTTTTTTCAAATACAATTGAATGCAACTGATTTATAGACACTTTACTTTCTATTGTCTTTCCCTGTTAATTGTTACTAACTTGTATACACACACTAGATTAATTTTTAACTTTCAAGCAATTTGACACACTGGAAACTTGAGATTTCCCATGCTGATACAATTCTGAAGAAATTGTGGCTATTTCTCTGCCTGATGCCAAATATTAATAGATTAGTGGTCTTGGAAATATCAGATACTTTTTACTGTATCTGGTATAAATATTGTAAATACTTTTCTAAATATATAATGCAATACTCAAACATGTTTAAGACTAAAGCAATAGTGAAAGTCCTTATGTGAAAGCTGTTTTGGCCTTTCCTAAATCAGACATCTTCTAGATGTGTGAACTTTAACTTGTGATGTAAATAAACATACCTGATTTCCTGTGAGTGCCATGGCAAGGTATTGCTAGTAGAAATGTAGTAGGATGCTGGATCCAGACCAGCAAAATCTCTGGAGGAAGGAGAGATGTTGAAATTATCCATGTGACTCTTAAACAGCTGCTCCTTGTGAGTAGCTTGCAGAAATTGAGAAATGTTGCCGTCAGTTTATGAGTTGAGTGGCTTGGAATTGGGATTCCATCAAGTTCACACCTGCAACAAAGCTTTTTATGGACATTAGGCTGAACTGAATCTCATTCCTTAATCGCTTTTTGGATTTTTAAAAATTGTACTGGAGAGATTAAGACTCTTTGAATTGGCAAGTTTTTGCTGTGTTCCTCAGGTAAGTCCCCTTCAACTTTGGAAAAATATTGTGTAAATCTATATACTACTAAAGTTAGCCAGTCTGTCTGTTTGTAACCTTCAATGAGCTGAAACAGTGCATCATAGTGCAACAATTTTTGCCTCAAATAAGCCAATTTAAAAAAATGCATAAAAATCCAGGGCTCATTACCTCTGCAAAACTGAAATTTCAAAGGTTTTTCACACCTGTTCTATTTGCACAATTGTGACCCCTACCAATTCTGCCACTGTTAACCATATTCATATGTTCATGATTTCTGATGCTCCCTGTCTGTGTCCCTCAAGCAAAGCCAGTGGGAAAGCTGACAGAAAAGTGAAAGTCCCAGTCTGGCAGGCACATTGGTGACTGCTTACTGGATAAGGGAGGGTGTACAAGGGGACGAGGGGATGTAGAAGAGGTGTAGTAGAGAGAGGGTGATGGGTGGGCACAAAATATATTGTTTGGGTTGGGAAGGTTGCATAGGGATGTTGCATGGGTTGGGGAGGGTATGCAGGCGTGCACAGGGGTGTGAAGAAGATGTGATGAGGATTGGGGAGGGTGCATGGGTGTGTGTGAGTGGCCAGTGCAGTGAAAACAAGTGCTTGGGAGGGTGCATGGATAGGGAAAATGTGCACCAGTGACTTGCAACCTTCCCTGCTGTCTGGGGGGCACAGGCAGGGAAGGTTGCAAATGGCGATCACATGATCACAGGGTATTTGGCAACCAATCATAAACGCTAAGCACTCATATAGTGTGTGTGTGTGTGTTCGAGGATGGTCAAAACTCCCAAGTTATAACTACCATTGATTCAGAACCATTGAAACTTTGAACAATAGCTGGACAAATTGTCGTAGGTTGAGGACTACATGTATTGGCAAAGTTTTGACTGCTGCAGCGTTGCTGCAGTCATGGGATCTGATTTCTGCCAGCTTCCAACAAATAAAGCCAATGAAGAAGCTAATAGGAGGTTGGAAGCTGCTGCTTCTCCCACTGCTTATTTGTCTGCCCTAGTCATTATGTTTATCTGTTGAGGTAACTAAATATTTCTGAAGGATGAACCAATAGGTCATGGGTGGTCCAGTTTGAGTTTAAAAGTTTTGTAAAGATTATTATTTTTTGATTATGCATAAATAGGTGCTTAGAATGTGGATTTCAGAAAGTTAATAATAAATCAAGGGTTTAGCATGGATTGGGAATTATAGCTTTGAATTAAGAAGAAATTTTCTCATAGGAAATGATGATTATTTGGGATCCTTTTATAATAAAGAATCTTGAACGTTGGACACTAGAGGGAGCTAGAGGATAAAGAAATGGAGCAGTAATCTTTTAACAGAAGTTTTACAATCCATTTTATTTACAGCCAGAAGAATTTTCTTTTCAAAAGAAAATTATAAATCTAAACCTGAACTAAGCCTGCGTCTTCTATCATTAGTTAGCATATAAAGTGAATAATGATAGAAGATGTAGTCACCTATAGCATCACCACAATCTGTCAAGTATTTTATATAATGATATAAGTTCATTATATAATGATGCATCCCAAAGACTAAGTTCCTCTTAGATTAATTATTTGTATGTCTTTTTGTATTTGTCTGGTTTCTTGCTGTAATAAAGTTTTGATTTGAGTAGGTAAAGACTGGCCAGTTTTGTTGGTGTATCATTTATGACCCATGATGCTCTTGTGATAGTAACTTATGCCTTGCTCAGCACCTGGTTAGATTTCTGCAGTTCTGATTAATTTAGTATATATTACCAAGACCAGAGGTGGGTTCTTACCGGTTCTATCTGGTTCTATAGAACCGGTAGTAACTTGGCGATGACATCATGGAGTTGGTCCCATCGGTGTCTCTTTGGGTGCTGCCATCTTGGATTTTGCTTCTGCGCATGCACAGAAGCTAGTTATTGATTGCTATGCGTGCACGTGTGCTTCACGCGTGCACATGCAGCGTGACCCTGAGCAAACCGGCAGCAAAAATATCCAGAACTCACCCCTGACCAAGACCTATCTTAGAAATGTGAAAGCCCACATGAGTTTCAAGTGTGGCAACAGCCTCAAGCCTAAATTCATCTGGTAGCTTTCGTAGCTTCCAGTTGTGAGATTTTGTTGCCTTAACTAGGCTCCAGGTATCAGGTAGGATTGTTGGTACTGTTCCTGTTGTGTAGCGAAGTTGGGTTGGCAGTGGAACGGCTTGAAGCTGTGACTGAGTTAGCATTGGAGTTCTAATGGTATTAGGAAACTTTAATCTGTTGATTTTAGGCATCGTTCAGAAATGACTCAGAAGTCACCATGGACCTGACTCAAGTTGCTATGGGTCCACCCATAATCTCATATTACACTTGGATTTTCTCTTAGTCAGCTGTGGCAACATGATAATTTTTTTTATAGGTATATTACCATAAGCCTGTTACAATGGTCAGACCACTCTCTGTTGATGCTTTTTGCAATCATTCCTTACTGCTAAGAAATAGCACACCTACCTACCTACCTACCTACCTACCTACCTACCTACCTACACACACACACACACACACCACAAGAAATATTTAGGTTGTTCCTGAAACTGTAATGCATGTAACTGAAGGTCTAGCTGGCACTGGAATGAGGGGCCACTATGTCTTGGTCTGGATTGCACCTGGGTGGAAGTCTGTCTGTAGATCCTGGAAAGCTCTCTGTTTTCCCAAGGAGCTCCAGGAGATGAAATGACAGAAGAGATGCCCAGAGCACTACTAAAGGAAGATGAGTGAACACAGGTATAATGATACCTTTCTTAATATGTATCACCTTTCAAAACAGCACTAAATCTGTGATTATAAAGAGTCTGCACAAAACCCAACAAGTGCATTGAAAAATACCGGCCAGGAATGATATAAATAGAGATTCTGCATAAGCCATAAACAATGTTTCTGGTCTCTCCTAAGATAAGATAGCTATGGAAGCCTCTTGCACATCCCCACATACAATCCCCCCCCCACTCATCTCTTGTAAATCTTGAAGCCAGGAAGAATTATAGAGAGGAAGAGAGATAATGGATGAATAATGAGGGAGGGAGGGAGGAAGGAAGGAAGGAAGGATGGATTTCCGATGTTCACTGACACTTTCCACAAGAAAACTCAATGGGGAAGTGAGCATTCCTCAATGGGGAAGTTGGAAGTCATTCCCTTCTTTTCACCCATCTGTGGTGATTTCTCTCTTTACATAAGGAAACATTTTTGAAATGACCCAACAGGACACAGTTTATCTAGTGAGGATCTAACAGAAAAATAGTAATTACTGGGGCACGTTCATTCCACATTTAGAGTAATGTGAGGAAATGTTTTTATATATTCTTTTATTATACAGATGTACAGTAAATACCCTTTCTCCCTAGTATGTTTCTCCTGACATATCAAACTTCATTTCTGTGTAACAACCGTGGACAGAAACATGCTCCTATAGAGCCATTTTTGCTTCTTTCAATATATATTTATTGGTCAGAAAGGGCGTTATATTTACTAAGTTTCTATGTACCACAAATTGGTATAATCCTCTTTCGAAGATATGAAAAGTGTCAAACTTCACATGCTATTGAATAAATGCAACCTTCTATTTTAAATCTTTCATACCATATTTCTGTATGCAAAATCTGCTTATTTAATTATATCCTCTGGTTTCTAAGGAGATTTGGTTGTTAGTGGATTCTTGCCCCTCAGTCAGAAGTCTTTCATGAGGAACTTTGTCAAGTCTTTTGAATATGCAACTAAAGTGAAAATACACTGCTTCCTTTTCCCCTCCTTTTCTGCTACAGTTCAAACTATTTAAAGTAATATCAGATATCTGTATAGCAATAACCAGCATACTATCTTTTCATCCAAGTATCAATGGAGACACCTGTTTCTGTATCTTCTGAGCCATCTTCAACTGGATATTACCTTGACAGGATTTCTTCTTCATTTTGTAATACTTATGTATATGATTAACATTCATACTAAGGATGTAATTAGAAATGAGTTAGCTCAAATCCAGGTTCTGAATAGCTACAGTTGTTGGGAAAGCATGATCAGATCTTAATGTTGTTCTACTTCTATTGTTTGTTATTTTTTAAGATGCCAAGACATAGAACAAAGGTAAGATTTAATTTCACTGAAACTGGGTTACACCCACACGGAAATAAAAGTATTACTTAATCCGGAGCAACGTATATACAATTTGATACTTCCTTTTTTTAAAAGGGAATTTTCTGCTTGACAGGACAGATAGAAAATACGTAATAATGGTTGAAATATTATGTAGGGCTACCAATTAAACTTTGTATAATCCCTATCTCCATTACTTAGCTCAGTTTTTCTTAAATTAATTTTATTGAATTAAATGTGCACCAGCAAACAAACAGGAATGTTATATAGGATTATAGGTCAAGAATTGAAAAGAGCCATTTTGCTTTGCATTATAATCTCTATTTTTAATTGCATTAATTATAAAATATTTGCTTCGCAGTGTACTGTGCCATTTCTCTTTTTTGTTTTCTTGTTTTTAAATGAAATTAATCTAGACCAGTTTCAATCAGGTTTTAGGCCAGGATTCTGTATGGAGACAGCCTTTATTATCCTTATTGATGACCTGTATATCCTAAACAGGCTCTGGTGGTCAGGAATTGAGGCCGTCATTTTTCAGTGGTTCTCTTCCTTCTTTCAAGGTCAGTTATAGTTGGTGTTGATTGAGGGGAAGTCTTTTCCATTGTGGGATGCTGCAGGACTCCATCCCACATCTACATGAAAGCTCTGGGTGAAGTCACCCATCAATTTGGGGTAGACTACATAGGTAGGTCATGTCAAATGTCATGTGAAATGTCCTTAGAAAAGTATATCAGAACATCTCATTGTTCTCATGTGAAACACATACACAACAGAGGTGGATTCCTACCGGTTCTATCTGGTTCTATAGAACCGGTAGTAATTCCGCGGTGACGTCATGGAGCCGGTTCCATCGCTGTCTCCATGGGCGCCACCATCTTGGATTTTTATATAGTTTTTTATTGCTGTGCGCACGCGCACGCAGCACGACCCTGAGCAAACTGGCAGCAAAAAGAAGCAGAACCCACCCCTGATACATAAGTCAGGAAATTGAAATTCAGATGGAATATGGTGACATAAAATGGCTGCAGGTTGGCAAATACGTGAGACAAGGCTGCATATGCTCCCTTGTTTACTCAACCTATATTCTGAAAGGAAGGTAAAGAGGAAGAAGATGAGTATGATTTTAATATTGGAGAAAGAAATATAAATAAATATGACTTGATAGCACATAATAAAAAATAATCGTTAATAGCTGGTTAAATAAATAAATAAAATTAAAATAAACAAACCTTGATTAAATTAAAATTCATATGACCTATATGCTCACCAACTCCATATTACACACACCTGAAAAAAAGAAGTGACTAACTGCTGATTCAAGGACTGGAAAGAAAAAGTAATCATTTTGCTCACTTAAAATTAATAGAAATAATAATATTCACTGCTCTCCTGTATCCAAACTTAAGTATAGTGTCTCTCGCTCTGCCATAACAATCAGAAATTGTATTTATTGGGCACTAGCATTGTGATATAATTTGTCTATATAGCAGGGGTGGGTTCTAACTTGCTGCTGGTTCGCTGTCTCACACGCTGCGTGGGTGTGCCTTGCGGGCGCGCATGCGCAGCACAAAAAATTCCAATAATAACCCCCCCCAAAAAAAGGCTGAAAACAAGATGGCGACACATGCGCAGTGCCGGAAACTCGGCTTCTGCACATGTGCAGAAGGAAAAAAAATCAGAAAAAATTCAAAAAAATTTTTTCCCAAAAAAAGAATAAACTTTTTTTTCCAAAAAAACTATTTTTTTTCTCGAAAAAAAAAGATGGCGGCATCCACGGACCAGAACCGGTTTTGTGACGTCACCAGGGGCTTACTACCTACTCTATAGAACCAGTCTGAACCAGTAGGAACCCACCTCTGCTATATTCTCTTTGTTTAAAGAGAATGATGTACAGTACTAATATTGTTATTTTTTCTGGGTTAACCATGGTCTTGATCAACTCAGCATTTCAGCTGGAAACTTCAACTAAATTGAAGTTAGTTGTCAGTTGTTTATCTTGAGATTTCATGATTCAGACAGCTGAGATATACTCATCTGCTGGAAAGTTAAATATAACAGACAGATAAATACAATGAAGCCACCCTGCTGAATCTGGTACTGACCCATCAGTTATAACACTAACTGCCTAGTGGTGATTTGGGGGTTTCAATCAGGTAGTCTTCTCTGGCTTTGAAAGTGGCAGGGCTTGAACCTGGAGCTTTCTTACAGTATAAGAACACTAGCCTTTCTAGTTGGGCAACATATTTTTCATGTTCATCACACACACACACATCCTACTCTTGTTCCTCAGCAGTAATTACTACTACTGGTGACTGGTATTATAAGACAAAATGACGCAATTGTACATTTCTGCAATTGCAAAATTTCTACGTCTTTCAGTTTGCAAAAGTTTGGAAGGGTTGAAAATGTGCTGCTTGTGTACACTCACACTGATCCTTGCTAAAATTTTCTAAAAGGAAAAAAAAACAAACCACAATAATATGGAAACTAGATTGTACATTTAGTTTGCTTATATAATGAAAGAAAAATGTAGAAGTAAAACTAAGAGTCACCTGATTGAAGCTTTTGTGGAGCAAGAAAAGTGAAAGAAGTATAGATAGTCTTCAAATTGCAGTAATTTGTTTAGAATAGAATAGAATAGAATTGTTTATTGGCCAAGTGTGATTGGACACACAAGGAATTTGTCTTTGGTGCATGTGGTCTCAGTGTACATAAAAAGACAAGATACATTAATCAAGAATCATAAGGTACAACACGTAATGATACTCATAGGGTACAAATAAACAGTCAGGAAACAATATCAATAAGTGACAACTATTATCAGATTCCACAGAGAAATCTAGCAAGTTTTATAGAGGCAGTATTCTCAGTCTCAAGAGAAGTATTTTTTTATCAGTGTCTCATCCCATTAATCAAGCCAAGATGAAGTTCAGATTGAAAAAAAGATACTTTACTCATAAATCCTCAGAATTATTATTACAGGTGATAGTCCCATTTATTTCTTAGAATCCAAAATTATCTCCTAGACCAGTGATGGCTAACCCTTTTCATCTTGTGTGCCAAAAATGGCAGCGCACAGGCATGCATGCCAGCAGACAACCCCTCACGCACACTGCACTGCGCATGCGTGCGTGCGCTCCCCCATTAGGCTGTTTTTCGCCCTCCAGAGGGTTCAAGGAGGCTTCCCTGAAGTCTCTGGAGAGTGAAAAATAGCCAAACATCAAGGCCGAAGGAGCTGATAGGGCAACGCCTCATGTGCCCTCAGAAATGGCTTCGCGTGCCACCTTGTTCCAGCTCCTGCCAACCTAGCAACTTGCTTTCTAATTTTCCCATAATTGAAGGAGAAAGTCTATTACAAAGAATTTTAAATCTCAATTGAATTAACCAACCAATTCTAAAAGAAATAACCAACTAATTCTTCATCAACCTGCCCCAACCAGGAACCATCTTGGCTGAAGATCAATCACAAGTCAGGACATCTGATTATAAAGACAGAATCTCAGTTAGGTCCTATTAAGTTGTCTGTGGTCCAGAGGTGGGTTCTGAATCTTCTTACTGCTGATTTGCTCAGGGTCGTGCCTCTAGCGCACGCTAGTGAAAAACTAGCTTCTGCGCATGCACAGAAGCAAAATCCAAGATGCCGGTGCCCACAGAGCCACCGGCTGAACTGGCTCCGTGACATCACCGTGGAGTTAATACCTACTCTATAGAACCGGATAGAAGATGCCAGCCACAGTTGCTAGTGAAATGTTGGGGAAACTATTGGTTACTGAAGACTAACACACTATATATATATATATATATATATATATATATATATATCTCCTATGTTGCATAGATCAGAACAGCACCAAAGATAGCTGTCTCATAAATTGCTTTGCTCATGTCAGTTGCTCAAGCAAATAAGCTTGCAAGTTTATTGATGTTTGGCAAACAACCAGTTTTAAATTGCAGATGAGAGGCAATAGGTTAAGTTACTTTTATTAGCTTTGTCCTAAATTGAATGTAATAAGGACATTCTTTTAGCACCAGAAGGAAAATGTATGCTCCACTACTAAAATGAGAATAGAATAACTGTGCCCCCAAGAAATCCTTGGAAAAGGTAGAATTAGTTTCTGTCAAATATGTTCAAACTTATTTCATTGATTTTAGTTGTTCAGTTTTTTTCCTGGCTAGAGTTTATTATATAGCTTGTTTTTTCATGAGGAAAATATATCTAAACCAGGGATGTGACGTATTAGGACTTTTTCCCCCTTCGCTAAAACAGGCGTGCACGTGGCCAGTGTGTGACGTATCCGGCTCATAGGCCAGGGGTTTAACAGCCCTGCTATAAACCAAAGAAAACGGTTCCTTCATAATAATCAAGAATTTGTTAATTGCAATAGATAATGATTTTTAAAATTAAATTCACCTGGCTGCAGTTGATTGTGTTGTCCAAATCTGAAGTAAGCATTAATGCATGGTTAAACAGCAATTACTCCTTCATGGTCCTTCAATAGTGTCTCTGTTGTCTTCTTTTGCCTTTGAAACTGCACAATTCACTGGAGCCTGCATTTTAAAAAGAAAAATGCCGGAGGAAAAATTAGGTTGGGAACAAGAGCCAAAATGTGAATTGATCCAGTTATGGGTTTTGTCTGCTTTGACGCAATAATTTGTAACCTAGGAATGAAACCATTGTACAAGTGGTTGGGATATTGATCAAAACAAAAGCAATGGGTAAGTAATCTAGCAATGATTTGCTTTCTCATCTGCTCTGCTTTCTTTGGCTGAATGCTTTAACTGTGATGGATTCCAAAAATGTTTAGGGCCTTTTCTCCATTGTACCTAACCACAGCATAAACATTAGAATAGAATAGAACAACAGGGTTGGAAGTGACCTTGGAGATCTTCTAGTCCAGCCCCCTGCCTAGGCAGGAAACCCTACAACACTTCCAACAAATGTTTATCTAACATCAAAAATTTTGCATTCGCGAAAAGTTTTTCTTTACATTGCAAGGGGTTTCCTTACAAAGCCTGCCTGAAAGAGCAGCCGAAAGAATCCAAAGGCTGCTAAGGTGGGGTGGCAGGTGGGTGCACGCGGGACGCTCGTCTTACCTGTCCCTCGTAGCGTTGCCTTCCTCGCCTTTGTGTCAGAGGAACACTTGGTGAAAGAAAACATCTCGCGAGTTCGAGATCGATTGAACTCGCGAGACGTTTTCTTTCGCCAAGGCAATCGTTACCGGGGGCAGGTAAGACGAGCGTCTCACGATGTAGTGTAATTTGGGAGTGGCGAGTGGGCTGTGAGACGCGTCCTATCTGACAGTTGTAGCCCCATTGCGTTCCTAGCTGTTGTATGCAGGGAAGCCCCTTGCCAAATCAAA
>JANHFT010008867.1:264410-276074 GCA_032467955.1 Pseudoxenodon macrops
CCCCAACCCCCACCCCGGTCTTATTCCACGTCATGGTGCGGTGGCAAGACGCGGAGGTGGGGGAAAACTGTCAGTGTCACCGAAGGAAAGGGGGAAGTTCGGGCCGGGCGCTTAAGCAGTTTCTGTAAAAGGAACGGCCGCCTCCGCTTAGCGGGGCGTGTGGAAAACCAGGGCGAAGGCTGGGCTGTGGGGGAAGGGCGGGAAGGAAAAAGGCAAGGAAACGTTCCGCTCGATACCCGCCGCCACCACCTTTTGCACCAGTCCCGAAAAAAAAAAACTCTTTCGGAGGCGGCGCCAAAGAGGGAGATTGATAGGATGCTATACATCGCGACCGAGTATCATGTTCCAATCAAAGCGATCGCCCCGCCTCTTAGGCGGGACCTCCGAAAAGCCTGAGGTAAGCCAGACCAATAGGGAAGCCGTCTGGAGGCACGGCGGATGGTTTTTCGAGACTATCCCCAGAGGCCAATCCCGCCGGGAGGTGTGAGCGGTGCCGCCCGGTTGCCGGGGTCGTAGCCAATGAGGAAGATCCAGATAGGCGGAGCCTAACGGCGGGTGGCTCTGGGGTTCCGTGTGGAAAGGAGTGTTAGGGGGTTCGGGTGCAAAGTTTAGTTTCAAACCGTCTGCAAAGAGCGGCGGGCTGGTTGCTGCCGCTTCTTGGAACGCGGGCTATATAGAAGGGAGACGGCGCGGCGGCAGCTCAGAGAGGCGGTTCGTCGATAGTGACGATCGCAGCAACCCTTTTGGCCCGCGGGAGAGCAGAAGCCCCGGCACGGTTGGAGGATTACTGCGGAGACCAGCCGCGTCGAGAGGGGCGATTTCTCCGGCGGCGGAGGCGGCCCCTTCGCCTGCCTGACGAGAAGCGTTGCTTACCCCGCTTCTCTTCCCTCGCGGGTTTGGTTGCGGCAGCGGCGCCTTTGCTAAGCGGCTGAGTGGCTCCGCAGGCCGGCAGCATGGGCGTGGAGAGTCCGGGCGTGCGGCCGGCTCCGGCTCGGCGAAGGCACGGCTGCCGGCGGGTGCGCCTGATGTGCATGCTGGCGCTGACCTTCGGCTTCTTCGTGGTGGAGGTGGTGGTGAGCCGGCTGACGTCGTCGCTGGCCATGCTCTCCGACTCCTTCCACATGCTCTCCGACGTGATGGCTCTGGTGGTGGCCCTGGTCGCCGTGCGCTTCGCCCAGCGCACCCGCGCCACCAAGAAGAACACCTTCGGTTGGGTGCGGGCCGAGGTGATGGGCGCCCTGGTCAACGCCGTCTTCCTGACCGCCCTCTGCTTCACCATCTTCCTGGAGGCCATCGAGCGCTTCACCGAACCCCATGAGATCGAGCAGCCCTTGGTGGTCATCGGCGTCGGAGCCGCCGGGCTGCTCATCAACGTCCTGGGGCTCTGCCTCTTCCACCAGCACGGCGGCGGCGGCGGCCACGGCCATTCGCATGGCGGGAACGGAGGGGGAAGCCACCGGCGGAACGGTTCCCGAGGCGGCAAGGCGGAGCCGCCTCCAGGCGACCTACATAAAGAAGAGGAGACCAACACCCTGGTGGACAATTTCAACAGCTCCAATGGAGTCAGCCTGGAGAAGCTGGGTGAGCGGAGGGGGAAGGGGTGTGGTGTGGGTGTGGATGCGGAGGGGCTTCCGCCCTGATCTGATGATGGTGTCCAGAGGTACCTAGACTGGAGCCTGCACAGAAAGGGCTCTTCTTAAGCCAGGGAAAAACCTTGGGCTTGAATTTCCGCCTTGCCCGCACACAAATAAAGGGGATAAAAGGATACAGGCACACCAAGCCCTCCTGATCCAAAATGGATTGTGATTTCCCCTTGGCCTGATCAATGGCAAGAGATTTTATCCTTTGCTGATCTCTCTTTCCTCTGAGATTGTGCCATGCTGACCCTAATTTACTGTCTTGGCAACCCACTGCCATGGTTACTGTTACCTCATCGTGCCCCAGCAGACACTTTTGAGCATCTTTCGCTTTGGGAGATTGCAACTTTTTCTGTAATGTGCTATATTAATATCATTTGCTCACTACATTTCCTAGATCTTAAGGTCTTAAATATTGCTGTAGGCCTTCCGAGGATTCTTTATTGGTCCATAAAGAGAAGGCTTCTTGTACTTCATTTTACTATAATGTGACTGAATTCTGAAATCCCAGAATATGGGAAATGGTCATTAATTAATCAAGAACAAAACTGTTCATGAACCCACTTTGACTAAAACAGAAAAATAAATACTTGGGAAGGTTTTAGATAACTTTGTTTTTTAATTTGAATTTAAAGTTATTAAAATTGTTAATGTGCCATGTATAGAAAATAATTACTTCAATGTTCTTCTTTTCTTGCACTTTCCTTCCATGTATCTCAACAACTAGCAGCCTTTATGTAATGTTGGTTCTAATTGGTTGATTTTTTTTACAGCAAAATTGAACAATTTAATTATACTAGAAAGTATATTATATATACATAGACAGCAGCTGTCATGGTAGATCTGGTATGCAGTTCTCTCTGAGCATACACAAAATATTTGTCATTCTTTACCCAATTATGTAGTCTATAGCTTTTTTTACCAACATGAAATATTGAGACGCCATTGACACAGACCACCAATAAGTTTTCTGCAGCATTTTTTCTGATTTAATCAGTTTTTTAAGTCTGTTGTTGTGATTGTTAGAGATTTAATCATGAAATCATCTACTTTTTTGGACAAAATTATATGGACTTATTTGAGAGCTAGTGTGCTTGCTCTTAATTTCTACTCCACCCTCTGCCATGGAAGTTCATTTAGGGATGTTGCTGTCCTTTTAGGCCAACATATTTCACAGAATGGGTTTTGAGAAAAATAGGAAATGCAAGTGCTGTGTATGCCACTTTTATCTTCTGAATGAAAGGCCGAATATAAATATAATAAAATAAGTGCAGAATTGTTCCTTTAAGGGCCAGGCTACATTGCAGATGAGGAACTTATTCCCTGTCATGAAAATTATTTCCTCTGGCAATATTCTATAGTTAGTATAATTGTAATTTAGGTTAATATAGAAATTTTGATTTATTCATAATTTAATCAGTTCTGAGATTATAATTTCTAAAACCGATTGGTTGGTAGGATTTATGCCACTGTTCATCTCTTGGCATAAGTGCTATTATTCATGTAAGCAACTGATTTTCTTAAAAGTTTGCATTTGGCCTTGGGATCATTGTTGGCTGATTTATGCAATATGGTTCAATGTGCCAGTGTGATTTTGCAGCGGTATTTGCCCGCCCCCCTTAAAACTAGTTCTATCTTGGGAAGATGATGCTGGAAATGCTTTTCAGAATTATTGTATTTATGGGTAACCCAGATTATTTAATCTAGGTTTTCAGATTACTAGTGAGGCAGAAACAATCCCTGGCAATAGTTCCCTTGGGATGACTCTTAGCCTGAAGATAACATTGTAATCATGATAGTTTGTCTTCCAAACCCTATTCATGGAATTTTGGTTCTAAGAATAAACATGTCTCTTAGGAAGTTCCTGTAATGGCTGTTAAAGCTTGAATGTTTTAGGCTCACATCTTTAGCTAGGAGCACATATGTACAGCATTCCTGGTATATTAATACATGTATAATTTTTGTTTCCAGCATCCATAAACGTAACTCTTGATCTCCACCATTGGGAGTTGTAAAAATCATTATAGAGGTGGAGTCAATTTAATGAAATGAGTGTGGGAGATGATTCAAGTTCCACCGGTTACATTGCTGGAATCATTGAGCCAATAGCATTCTTCTCATCAGCATCTGCAACATAACTACTCTTAAAACCCATTTTGTAATAGAACACAAAGACAAATGGTCTCTCTTGATATAATGACTGTTTTGTCCTTTTTGTTTTTCAGCATGAAAACAATTGCTTATTTTTTGTCTGCAGAATGCTGCTATCCAAATTTAGAATGTCACAGAGTGTGGACAAAAAGGCAATTTTCATTCTCTCCTGTTCAACCTGCAGTATTATATAGTTCCTTCCCCAAGATGTGGATTTTCTGGGGGGAAAAATACTGAATGCAAATTTTCCTGTACAATCATTATGATATGTTTTGCATTTTTGTCTTATAGTCAGCATGTGCTTTATTTGGACAGTATTATTTGATGTGAAACAAATTAAATGTAGTCCATTATATGATGTTCAAATAAACAACCCTTTTTGGAAAGCTCAGAATAGTGAGATTCTGAGTAGGTTTTTCTCAGATGATGATGGTGCTTCATCATTTTGTCCTTTTATTAGCTTTCTGTAATGTAAATGGCCTATCTTCTTTCAGGACCTTTTTTGTAGTATTTTTGGCATTTTTGTGTGTTTAATACTTTCACTTTACTGTTTTTTTTTTATTTTCATTGGCTTCAATTGTCACTTTTTAAAAATTAGGCACTGTGACTAAGGCTTGCCTGAGGAGGAAGGGGGGGGGCTTCAGCAGATCAAGTCCATTTCTAGCAAATACCTCAGGGACTGACCATTGAGAGGCCAGATTCATGAGCATAGTGCACATGTGAAAGTGCCTCTAGTGTCTTCCTATCTATTTAATCCATAGCAGGTGGTTTTCCACCATAATTCAGCCTAGCCACATGGGGGCTAGCTAGAGGGAAGAACAATGACTACTTTCTTTAATTTCCCTGCAGCTTTTTAAATTGATTTACTCCTCCTTCTCTTTCTCAACCATTGGAGCCGGCCATGCTTGAAAAGCAAACATGAATAAAGTTTGGAAACGGCCGAACTTCCCTGAATAGAAAAGTTTGTCTCCCTTCCTTCCACCCCATCTTCTGGGGAAGAATTCACGAAGTAGTGCTAAGTTTTACAAGGGGAAGCGATATTGATGGAAATCATTTTCTGGATCATTGGGAATTAGTTTAGTATACTAACGTGATTGGAAGCAAAACCTGATATTAAAATCCAGAATATTTTGCATTTCACCTGTGAAAAGTGATGAATGCCAGTTGTATCACTTATTGCATTTAACAATATATAGCGATGGTCAGGATATGCTAACTGATGGTCTTCTGATGTTTTGATTTGAACTTCCATATGGTTAAGAGTGAGGGCATTAGCTTTCATTTTCCTTAAACAATTCCCTCTCCTTTTGCCTGATAATTTCCACTGCATCCTTGATAGGTCAATGTGAGTATGCATTGAGGCATATGTAAATTATTGTATCTTTAGGGATAGTTTTTCTGTGCATGTATGTTACACACACTGGGGGGGGTCTCATTTTTTTGAAAATAAATTGTTGATTATGCTCAAGAGAACAGATTTTTGAAAACAGCAAAATTCTCAGCTGCTTCTCCAAAACTTTCAGTATGTGCCTACATATCCTTTTTTTCTCTTTTATTCATCTCTAACTATGATGATTAGAATTTTGCCTTAATTAGTTTAATAAATCTAGGAAAGCTAATGAATGCTTGAGCAAAGAGATTGGCTGTGAATCATAAAGCAGCCTTTTGCAATGTTGAATTCTTCAGAACTGCTACCCTTAATTATTAGACAGTTGATTAGGCTGGGGATTATGGTAGTTGATCCAAAGTATCCTGAAACACTAGATTGGAGATTGCTGCTTTGAAGCTTTGGTCTGAAGCTAATGTCAGGACCCAGAGGAGAACCATTTGTCCAACTTAAAAAGGATTGGTATCAGCAGTCCTGCATAACATTCTATTCTAATTTACCACTTAAAATTAGAATATTTTGAAAGGAGAGGAGAATAATTTTGACTACTTCCTAAAACATTAACATTGGGCCTTCTGTTGCATGCTGTAAAGGTCCAAGTTATGGAAAACTTTGAAGTTCCCTGTTCTAGAACCCTGAAGATATCATTAATGTCACCATAAAGCAGACATAATAACTTAAATACTTCTGAATCCAGATTTCTTCTAAGAAAACTACTATTTTTGATTGATCTCCTTCACTGACTACATTAATATAATGTTGCTAACTCAGTTCATATTTGCATAACAATGTTGCTCTTGTCTTTTCAGGTGATGTAGTAAAAGACAGCCAAATGGAACTACAACCAAATGGAAATATTAGCAGTGACAGTTCTATAGACATGGAGCTTGATGAAGACACCAGTGCTCAGCTCAATATGCGTGGAGTGTTCCTTCATGTTCTTGGAGATGCCTTGGGTTCAGTTATTGTAGTAGTGAATGCCATAATATTTTACTCTTACTGGACTCCATGCCCGGAGGTTGGGGATTGCATCAATCTTTGTATTAATGACCCCTGTAAAAACTTCACTCAGCTTTCTCCATTGGAACTAGAGCAAATCCCTGTAGCTGGTCCTTGTTGGGTTCTATATTTAGATCCTTCACTTTGTCTGATCATGGTTTTCATTCTACTCTATACTACTTATCCTCTGCTTAAAGAATCTGCTCTTATTCTTTTGCAAACTGTTCCTAAGCAAATTGATATTCGTTCTTTAAATGAGAAACTCCGTAAGCTGGAAGATGTAGAAGCTGTCCATGAATTGCATGTTTGGCAGCTGGCAGGAAGCAGGATAATTGGCACTGCTCATATAAAATGTAGGGATCCAGAATCCTACATGAAAGTGGCAAAAGATATTAAGGTGATTTTTCATGATGAAGGGATACATGCAACAACCATTCAGCCTGAATTTGCCATTGTAAGCTCTGATGAAGGTGTAAGTAAATGCGAACTTCCCTGCAGAACCCAGTGTGCTCTGAAGCAGTGTTGTGGGACTGTGGAAAAGGCTACCGGAAAGAAGATAGAAAAGTCCCCTTCAGTTAGTATTTCTTGCTCCGAAATAGTTATTGACTCTCCACATCACAAAGCCCGGAGGACTAAATCAGAATGCATACCTGCTGTAAAATTAGAAGGAGAGCCAAACCCCAACAAACAGTTTGAATCATCTTTGTAATTTCTAGAGTTATGCTGAATGAAGTATGGCTTCAACTACAAATTAATTGCAAGGGGAAAAAAAGACTTACTATTAAAAAGAAGTTGCAAAGAAATGTAGTTATTGAAGTTCTGTCCTTGTTACCACAGTGAAATCCTGTTGAAAAGAACAAGCCGTCCTGACACAACATAACGTTTGTGTTAACTTGAGGCTAAATGACACAACATTAATGCAGAACCAGTTTCAACTTTATGCCTGATGGATTGAATTAAAAATTAAAATGATTCTTCAATAATCCCCTTTTCCCTGAAATTAGTTTGTATTAAGCTTCTTATTGGGATTGTTCTTTCTGCTTGTTGATTTGTGTGTGTGTGACCTTTTTAAAAAGTACAACTATTGGGAGAAGACACCAAACTTGACTGAATCTTTTCAAAAGGTTAACCACTTAGCATGTGGTTACAATTCCTATTAGATGAAAATGAATATTATTTTAAAATAAATATACTATATAGCATTAATAATGACAATTTAAAATTGCCCATTGACAAATATCCTATATTTGTAGTAGACCTGTGACATCAGCTTACTAAACATGAATTGGAAAATCACTTGCATATCACCTGGACTATAAAGTGTAAGACAAAAATAGGTTACACTTCTTTTCTCCTTTCCTTTCTTCCTTATTATATAAATCTTAGAATTTAAACTCTATAATAGAGTTTGCTGGGACTAGAGAGCCAGAGCTGGTCTCTGTCTTAGCAGTATTATCTGTGGTGTACTAGAATAGAGCTATTGCATCTGATAATTTTAAGGGGGGGAAATAGAAAAAATGTAACATTAAATTCATCAGCATATATTTGCTAAAAATTTAATATATTCCTTACTTTTGTAAACATATTTATGACTTAACTGAGCCATTTTTGGGGGGGTAAAATTACTTAGCTGAATTATTCAATTCATAGTGAATTCTAGACAGATGGAACAAGATTACTGCCTGCAGCACTGGTTCAGATATGGTACATTTTATTTGTGCACTGGGAATGAATTGCAGCAAACGTGGAGCTGATGGGCACATCCATTGTCTCCAGCCCATCCATGAGAACTAATGATAAGAAGTTTTTGCATATTAGCTTCACTTTAGTGTTTTACCCAAATCCTATGCCATTACCTTAACATTTATTTTCAAAATAACATTCAAGGAATTCAAAAATTCAAGAAATGGGATTGAATTGGATGGAATTGTAACAGAGAAATATGATTACTGCTAGCCATAGTTTGTCAGCTTTGGAAAAGCCAAAAAGTGATTTATCAAAAGAGAAGCAAATACTTCTGGGTTTTCTTTTCGCCACACAAGAAAAGGAGCTGGAAGGCATGTGAGGCAAAACAGTAGTAAATCCATTTTCTTCAACTATATTCCAGATTATTTGGAAGATCTACAGTAATATGCCCAGTAGTTAAGAGCAATGGGATAAATTAGTTCAAAACGTTTTGAAAGCATTAGATTGCTGGACACTATTCTGAATGATGATTATTGTGAAGTCTAAACAGCCTTCATTCAGTACTCTTTAACTTTGACAGTTTGCATAGTCCGACACAATTCCTTCCTAATTCAGTCTTTTTTGGAAGGTTTTAAAGGCAATTCCACAAAATACTTTGTAAAATAAAGTAGAGGAGAGGGTCTCAATTCTGCAAGTCACATGTACATGTATTTATAAACCTACTCTAGCTTCTTAAACCTGGTTCCACTGGTTACAAGTTTTAATCTGCAAAGTAGGGCTGATTACAAATTCTCACTTGACATTAATGTCAATACTGAAGCATTTTTAGAACTATTAACATTTCCCCCCCAATAGTTAAAGATTCTAAAACACACAAGAGAAAAGCCAACAAAGAAAGAATGCAGGTGGTTTAAGTGTTGCAGTCCATTTCTATATTATAAAATAAAACTCTTGCATAGTTAACATTACAGTGTGTTACATTTTACTTCTAAAATGATCGAATACAAGCAAAACATTTGTGTTTCTTTTGTTTAAAGGCCACTTGTTAATACTCATTATTAGTTTCCATACATCATTCCAAGCATGAAATAATTGTGTGATATAATACTCATGTTGCTAGCCTGATTTAAAAAAAAAAAGTTTTGAAAATCTCATGTTTTTCTATTCTATGGACAATGTAATATTCACGGAGCCAGAACTAGAAATGTGCAAGCATGTATGTATGTATGAATACACAAAAAACTAATTATAAAATATTATAAATTAGAAGTCTTACAGCTAAAGCTTCGTAATCTTTGAATGCTTTAGTTTGTATTCATTAAAAATTACAAGCCTCACTTTTTAACTTCTTAGCATGAACTGGCTGATTTTATTTAGGTTAGTTTGTGTACACAATGGAATATACAGTAATGGGCTGTTTCTGATTTTTATTTCTTTGAAAAGAAACTACTGCACCGTCTCAGTAAAGCATGAAGTTTACCTACTATTTTGAGTATGTTAATACAATGATAAAATAGGAAAACATCTTACATAGTTGTCAGGTTTGGTCCTCCTTTTAATGATATACATCAGCTTGTTTTTGTAGAAGAATATGTTGTACTATACCTATTTTCACAGGTATTGTTTCAGGAATATTAGTTGGGTCATTTCCTAGTTATATTTTAAATAAAATTGACTATCTTCAATATCTTTTAACTACAGGATGCTTCTTTCTTTATGAATTTGATCATATTAAATAATGGGGCCAATTTTGCAAGTCTTTATTCCCCCCTGATTGGCAGTATGTGGAGGGGATGTTTCAATTAGAGTTACACCAGTGATAGCGGACACATTCTGCTTAATATGTGTTTTTGTGATAGTTATCTGATGTACAATAAATGTGAGATTGCTCTGTGAATCTGTTTTGCTACAATTTCACATGATTTCCCTCCCAGGCGTTATAGTGTATATATATATATCTCCATCATGCGCAGTGTGTTTTTAATCACAAATGCACAATTGAGCAAGTGCTGTGTCACACTATGATATGTAACATGTAAATACTCAGATGATGGTAAATGACTTGATTATCTTTTACTACTTAAGTGTTTGAAGGAGTGGCCTGTAAAAGAAAGATATGTCTTTCTAAAGCAGGACAATGTGTTTAAAAGTGTTACAGAAAGCTTTGCAGAATCCTTCAAAACTACTTGAAAGAACTACTGCTCCAGATCTCATTGTTAGGTTTGCCTTTCTGTTAGCCATGAGCACTGGGCAAACCTTTGCTGTATGTAAAGCAGTTTGTAGCTGGGGCCTGTTTTGGAGAGAACTGAGTACTGAGTCCATTGAGTTAATGGGAAACAGTGGAGATAAATGCACTTTTTGACACTTCTCCTTGAAGGGGGAAATCATTTTAACTTTGCATCTCCTTTTTTGATTTTTTAAAACGTTTATGAAACATGTATTGCATATGTAAGAGTATTAAGTAGAATATTTAAATATGCTGCTTTAATTTCTCAACAGCATCAATGTAGCATTTTTGGGGATTCTGGCTTATGTTTACAGAACAATTATTGAATATTATAATGTAGATTGTTTCTATCTTTCACTTATCTCATTGCCTCTTGATGGATTGAAAGGTACTAATACTTCGTGTGCCTGAAATAAGGTATTTGATCATATTCTCGTTTTTCTATGTTAAACCAACTGTAGCCTTACTGATAATGGGAGCTTTCATTCATTTGTATGATCTTGGATTACGTCATTAAATTGACCGTGTGAAGACCACTTCCATGTTTTAGAAATACATGAGCCTTATTTTCCCTCCACTTGCTGAATTTATATATTAAAATGTTCTGGAGCATAGCCTCCAAATCCACATGCTCTGCTGTAGGGAGGGAGGGAGGCAACCTTTTGCACTCTAGGGGTTGTGTTTGAAATCATTGTTTGGGAGATCGAGATGGTATATCTGTATTGATTACAGTACTATCAATAGCAATGAGCTTCTGTTAAACCAGTTGTGCTGTGGTGTTTCTTTGCATATAAACTAAAGATTGAGAAGGAAATAAATGTTGTTAAATAACTATGATAACTGGCACAGTCCTTTGTCTCCCTTTAACATATCTTATCACTTGCTAAAATTCCTTTGGTGAAGTTAATATTACCTACTTAAATGGAGGTTTGGCTAAATGCAGAATCGGTATGAGTGTGTACACAAGGTTTTATTTTATCTTAACATCTCAAGCACCAATCCAGCTGGAAGGAGAATGTTTGTCAAGTTTTTTAGCCCAACTAATCTAAAGCCTTGGAATTTCCTGATTGCCTTCCGTCCAAATAAGTTTAACTCTGCTTTCATAATTTTGAATGTCAAAACACAAAATATAATTCAAGCCCGGCTGCACGGTTAGATCCAATATTTTGTACGTGTACAATACATTTTAAAAATAATTAAATGTAGTCTTCAGAACCATTAATATAATCTGCAATAGCAATAAATACACAGAATCTGAAATCCTGCACCCAAATGTAGATGTCTCATTTAGTCACAGTGCTCTCAATAGACCATTGCAGTGACAAGTCATGTAATCGGCTATGTAGTCACCTTTACAGTAGCTGGAGTCTTAAGCAGATGTCAGAATCTAGCTGATAATGGTAGATCCAAAACGTTAAACAGTATTGGGTTTAGGTAGTACTTGGGATGCCACCAAGAAATTTTAGGATTATTGTTTAGAGCCAGAGGTCTTCAAACTTGGCAACTTTAAGACTTGTGGGCTTCAACTCCCAGAATTCTTCAGCCAGCTATGCTGACTGGAGAATTCTGGGAGTTGA
>JANHFT010008867.1:276174-288375 GCA_032467955.1 Pseudoxenodon macrops
GATAGAGACTCGCTCCATTTTCCAGAGTGGGAGCCCCTGAACTTGCCATATCTTGCAGTAGCTTCTTCTGGCACTTGATGCTGTGCACACCTTGGTTGCTCGGGGTGATGCATGACTTGCTCTCTGCCCCAAGACACTGGCTTGGCCTAGCTGTGGCTGATACCGCTGCTGTTACCGCTTCCATAGCCTGTCCACTGCTCTTACAGCGCCGTGTGCAGTACAGTTAGCGCGCTTCAGAATGGAGGAGACGGTGTCCCCTCCTCCTCCTGGAGCCCATTATGATGCAGAGCATTGGCTGCAACCGAGCTGGGCCAGCGTCTTGGGGCAAAGAGCAAGTTGCACATCTCCCCAAGCGGCCGAGATGCGCGCAGCACCAACAAGGGCCAGAAGAAGCGCCTGCAAGATATGGCAAGTACAGGGGTGCTTCGCTCCTGCTCTGGAATATGGAGTGACTCCATCCCTCACCGTCACCCTTACCTTCTCAGGCCAGGCGAGGAGTGACTGGGAGGGGAGGGTGAGGGCCAGGGCCAGCCAGAGGTGGGTTCAGCGAACCGGGAGCCACAGCAGGGGGATGAAAGAGTTGCATGCGGCTCCGGAGCCACAAGTTGTAGACACCCAGTCTAGTAGAACTGAAATGAAGTTATAATTGATGGGTAAGGAATTATTTGGCCAAATGAACAAGCCTGTATTATAGGCTCATACAAACAATAACATTGATTGAATGATTGATTTAACCAAGCTGCATATCTCAATGACTATGGGTGGTGGACAATGATGAAATTAAAAACATACATACATTAAAATGAAAATACACAGCTGCCCCAAAAAACCAACAATCATCAACATAGCCAGGAGATGGGTTCCTTTCATGTACTTGGGGCTTCAGCCTGGGGCACATTATTTTGCTCTATACTAATGAGCAGTTTGTTTCTGGGCTATTTTTCAGATGTTGCGTTTAAAGCTGAATATGGCCAAGTCAAGTTACTGTGAGGAAATACAGATTTTTGGCTGACACCTAGATAGGATAGACAATAGTTGGGTGACAATTAGAGTTCTGTAGCTGCCCACAATAAAATCACTCTTGGGATAGATTTTTTTTTTCTCATGCACAATGCTAAAACTTGAGTCTTTCTTAGAAACTAGTCCTGGGATTAAATGAAAGGAATTTTTTCACAAGGAGCTAAACTGAACATAAAATTAAGTGTCAGTAACAGCAGGCAATTTGGTTGGTTTTAAATAAGAACTGTACAGGTTTATGGTGGTTTGGGATATCAATAACTACTAATATAGAGGGCTATTATCTTAAAGTTTTGGCAGATATAAAGATGAGATTGGTCATTCTAATCAGATTTTTGAAAGAATGGAGTGGTTTTAAATTAGAAAAATGAAAAAAGGATATACCGTAGGTGGATATTTATTTATTGTTATTGCAATTATATCCTATGGTGACTCCAGATTTTCTTTCTGAGCATTATGTGTATACTAGCAATTTGTTTTGTAGATAATCAACTAGTATTTTTTTTAGTTTAACTTCCTCATTCTTGGCTTAAAACCTTTTCTTGCTTAATCCTCCTTCAATTACTTTGTTATTCAACTTTCCATTCCTCTCTTTTCCCATGTCTTCTCTTTCTTACACTAGATCTACATAGGCAGAACTATTCCAGTGTTTTATTTTGGTGATGTTTCTCCAGTTTGACAAGTTTTATTTAGTTTATTTACCACTGCCCCCAAAACAAGGAATCCGTATGCTTCCTTTTTACATAATATATTTAATTGGAAATAATATACTGTAGGTATTTTCTCCCCCTGTCTTTTGTCCATGTAAGCAGTATTACCTTCCCCATTTCAATTTGGTCCTAATGAAAAATGTCTGAGGATGTATGTGCTTTTATAGCCTATGCAAAGTAACAAATGCCAAGGTTAGGCGGGATGATGATTGTGGGATTGTCAGTCAAATTGTGCTGACAAGCATGGCTGTAGCTTGGAGCATAGCCTCAGCAGCTGATTCGTGCAGTATATTAAAAAACCATGTACTGGTAGTCCTCAACCTACAACAGTTCATTTAGTGACTGTTCAAAGGAACAATGGAACTGAAAAAAGTGACTTATGACTGTTTTTCACACTTACGACCGTTTCAGCCTCCCCATGTTCATGTGATTTACGTTTGGATGCTTGACAACGGGTTCATATTTATGATGGTTGCCGTGTCCTGGGGTCACGCGATTCCCTTTTGCAACTTTCTGACAACGGGGAAACCAGATTCACTTAACAACCGGGTTACTAACTTAACAACTGCAGTGATTCACTTAGCAACTGTAGCAAGAAAAGTCGTAAAATGGGGCAAAAACCACTTAACAAATTTGTCACTTAGCAACATACATTTTGGGCTCAATTGTTGTCGTAAGTCGAGGACTACCTGTAATTCAAAACGACCTACATCAACCCCCCTTTTTTAAAATGCTTTATAATCTTCCTGCATTTCCCCCCATTTTGTTGCAAATATAATGGGTATTGTTAGGTATTTACATTTTCTTCATGTTATATAAGAAGAAAATGGAACTCATTTTTTCTCAGTTCACACTTCAAAGCCTGGAATGAATTGGGATGGGCTTCCCACTCCTTTGTGGGCCTATTACAAGGCTGGTTAGACTACTACAACACAAGCTCTTGCTACAAAGCCAGTTATGCAATCTTTGCAAAATCCAGAGTGACATAACCCTAACTTACAATTATGTATTTTGGAATCTGAAACTTGTCATGCTTGTTATAAGTGACTCTATTCTAAACTGGGTGTGCATTTTTTCATTAAGTCATCTTGCATTTATAATCTTGGAAAGAACAGTGTTTTTTATTGAGTAATGCAAGGGCGAAGGGATCAAGGAAATGTAGATTGACTTGTATGCAACTATACTTAAACATCAGCTCAACAAAATTACTTTTTTCACATCTGGAATTATCAGATAATTGCTGGTCATTTTGTGCCACTGAAGAGGAAAAACGTAGAAGGAAAACACAGTAACATCCTACCTTCTACCCCCATTTTACAAGTAATTTAAATGCTGGCTTAGTTCAAATATTTAGCAAACATTATATCCTTGCCACAACTACTGAGTAAAATATCTTGGATTATTCACAAACATTATGACCACTTGCACATTTAAAAAAATGGAAATCCCTTGAGGTGGGTGAATATATGTGTGTTTTGAAGGAAGCAATACAGTAGTGGTATTAACTTACCTTCGCTACTAGTTTGAAAATGTGAGAGCGTACACCACTTCTGCGCATGTGCAGAACGTCTATGATGACGTCTGGGTGGGTGGGCGGAGCTTCCAGCCACCATCGCTACCGGTTCGTCTGAAACCGGTAGCATACCACCACTGAAGCAATAGCTTAGCATTCTGATTCTGACCCATGAACCAGGCCCTTTTTTTCAAAAAATAGCAAGCATTTACAAAACTTGCTTTACATTTTTCCTCATCTGCCACAGGTTCTCGTAGGTGCTGAGCATGCAGGTACAAGGTCTAAAGGCTAGGCTGTTCAGCCAGACTCAGCAGTTCTGCTCCTCAGTCTGCATAACTGTGTCAACATTGCACAGCTTGGCTTTTGGCAGCAAGATCAAGCAGGACCCAGATGTGTGGGGTTCTCACTAGCTGCATTTGTCTATACACATGCAAGGTGAGCACAGTGGGCGGTCGAGAAGGCAGGAAAAAGGAAAGAAGTGCCAATTATTTTGAAAGTGTACAAATGCGTGAATCACTGGCAAAAAAAATAAAAAATCTTCCTAGCTGATTGCAGGGGATAGAAATGCATTCCACTGACAGGTAAATAAGCATTGGAATCAACACACTCTTCCTGAATCTACCATTTGAGAGCCTAGCGGTTACAGTTTAGAATGCAGATACGTTTTTTGAAGTCGCACCCCCCTTTGACCTTAAGCCTTTTTCCCCAAAGGTAATTGGGAGGAAAGAAATGCCTGACAAACAAAATAGGTACTGATTAATAAAAAAGATGTGATTCCGAAGTGACAGGAAGATAATCAAAAAGCACCAGCAACATATAGGCCTTTAATGGAGGCAACCAGGTTTATGAGTGAGAGAGCAGACTTTCAGGTTCCCTAGAATTCTTTAGTATAGGTTGAAGATTTAACACTCAAAAAAAGGGGACAAGGAAGAGGAAAGGACACTGAGCTTGGTGGAAAGAACAATGGCTGCCTATGGATTGTAAAGACCTTACAATGGAAAGCAGGAAGAGCTTGTTACTATGAAAACTAGGCTTATCGATTTAAATATTAAACCCTATGTAACTTTGCAGAGCTAACAAACTACACGGTGAGCCAAAAAAAAGAGAGGCTTTCATTGGCTGCTAATAGAAACAAAACAAAACAAACCCTCTGGAGAGTGCTGAGCATTGAAATCCACAACCGTTCTCCCTCCATAAAATATAACAACTCTTGTTTGTGCAGCTGAATCTGTCTTGAGAACCAGCATGAGATGATTTGGTTAAATGTCAAGAGAACCATATTTTCCAACCTCCTAGCTATAAAATAATTATTTCTCAGGCCATTGTATTCATCCGCAGAGAAAACTATGGTCCTGAGCAGCTGTGAGGCTGAGGGTACGCCTTGCCAGACAGCTTCCTATAGACATCTCTGCTCCACTGTGGAAATAGGGTGGTAGACCAGATGGATTTATAAGAAAATTATAAGAAGAAAAATCCCCGTAAAAAGGAAATATGTGGTTCCTCATATACTGCCTTAAGCTCCTTACTGGAAAAGCAAAGTATAAATTATAGCTCTGTTTGCAACATAGGCGTTCCTTGTAAATCAGGAAAACGTAGGTAAGGAAAATTAGATACTCCTTATAGTAGTGGAATTAAATAAAAAATGTACACGAGTTGCAAAAAATGATTAAACCATAGTTAACTAAGCCTGCAGAATTTATACTCCATTAACACTGTTGCCATGTTCAGTTCCATGCCAGCGATTGGCATTTTAGCCAGTGCTGATGAACTGAAATAGTTGCAACTACTATATACTGTTTTTGTTAATCCTAATGAAGGTCTGATATATTACTGTTACTCCTCTCTTCCTGCCCCTAATCTTAAAAAGTTAATCTGAAACTCTTTTGGATTTTTTTTTGCTTGCTATTATGTTATAATTGGCTCATTCTAACAAGTGTTTTTGGTGCCTGTTTTAGTCAAGAATTTCTGTTACAGATAAAATTGATGACATCTGAGTTAGCCTCTTATCTCATGGCCAGTGAGCTTTAAGTAAACAGAAGCCTGATTAAGTTATACGGTTCATAGCAGAGATGTCTCAGGGAGTGTCTTTTCCTTTGACTTTGTACTTTGGTCAATGTAGACAGTGGCAGTAAGTCACATTGAAATTGTAAGACTTCTAAGCAGATGTGTATATAAAAAAAAGACCTGTATTATTAAACTTGGCAACTTTAAGATGTGTGTAGCTGAACTCCCAGAATTTCCCAGTCACACACTGTAAAGTCGCCAAGTATGGAAAACACTGATACAGACAAATAGGGCCATTTTAAGAATTTGAGAGGCTTATTTGAGAGATGCAAATTTAAGCCCTTCCTCTTTCAACTCACTCTTATTGTGTCCCCTACTTCTACTGGCTTTATAGATTACAGTCAAGAGTCCAATAAATAGAAGTTGGTTGGGAAGCTGAAAAACATTCCCACAGTTTCTGGAATTATATTTGAACTAGTTATAAATACTGCCTTAAATGAAATGTATCCAGCAATCTGACCGCCTCAAATGGTCTTTGCACAAGTCACAAATCATCTAAAAAGATCTATAGATATAACAATGAATTCTAAGGCTGGGGTTACCAGAATTTGAAAAAGAGGAATTCTTTTGATTTTTCTCTTGTTGTTTGTAACATAACTTCAGTTAACATTCAGCAGGCATAAGGAAATGGATTCTATTTTTTCCAGCTTGCCAAGAAACCCCTATTCTCTAATAATAAACATGTTGATTAGTTCCTTAAAGATGAAAACATTTGTTGCAGACTAGGGACAGTTACAGCCTGGACCTACATACTTGTAGTAACTGTACTAGCATTTTGGACTGTCTTATGGACTGAGCTCATAGATTCGGTACCTGTTTAGGTCCACCAAGTTGATTATTTAGTTGCTGTCTTAAGGGGTAAGGAATCATCTACCACTATCTTCCTTTGGAAAATTTGTGAAATTTAAATATGCACTTACACACACACACACATGCACACACACAGCACTATGCAGGCATTTGTTCAGATAAATGTGCAACATATCTATGGTACAGGAATATGTTCACATGTAACATGCCATTTTAGCAACACAAAACACTTTGCTGGATTCCTATATATGCTCCATATAATTGTAAAGGAAAATGTGATAACCAAAATAAGCAAGATAAATGCTGATTTGAAGACAGTCATCAAGAAGAAGAAGAAGTGTTAATTGTTGTTTGATGCAGAAGTAATGGCACATTGATGTTTGAAGAGTTAACATTGTAGGGGGGAAAATGGGAAAGCTCATTCTTTAATAATGCCAGTGTGCACACCTATTCATTGATATATTTGATCATAGTGTGGGACCAAGTCCCAAAGTTCCTTTTTGAAAGATTGTCCAATAAGAGGTAGCTCAAGAAAACCCACTATTTGAAACATCCGATGCTCCCTCCTACCTGGTTGTCCTGATTGTCCCCCCATCTTTGTTTTCCTGTCCCCAAAGTACCAGTTGTCCTCTGGCTGACAAGTGCCTTACAGGTATCAGTCTGGAGGAGTCCTAAGAGCAATGTTGGGGCGGGAGGAGGATGACCACTATAGTACTATGTGAGAAGAAAGAGCCTTTATGATAAGGTGGATCTGCTATGTTTTTCCATGGCTTTGTAGCTTTTGATTTATCCAAACTGACATTATTATTTCTATATAAGCTCCTCTAAAACAGAGTCTCGAAGTCTGCAATAAAATGCACCCTAATCCATATAGAGGATAAAGGCAAGGGACAGGAAAACAAAGGTGAAAAAAACCAAAACTATAAATCCAATCTTCATCTAGGTAAGGCCAGGGGGCTAGAATATGTAACTTTGTGAAGTTCAGAGAAAGCCTTCCAGACACCAGCTGCAGCCCAGAGAAAGTAAACATCAGATAGCAATCCACAATTGTTTATTTTTATTTTATTAAACACTTGCGGAAGATCTCCTCGCAATCATCTCGGATGTGTAAGACTTCATCTATTGTATCCTGTTCCCAAGTTGTTTTAGGTGACATAAGCAAAACCTTGAACCTGTTTTAATGGCTAATTAGAAGCCACTCATGTCTGATGCAACTCTTATGGTCCTCACACAGTTAAATGGGGAGTAGTAGAATATACTGATACATCTAAATATGTTAATGCATTAAAAACCAAATAATTCCTTGTGATGTGTGAAGGCATAATCCAGGACCTGGCAGCCTCTTTGGCATTAAGTGAATCTAGCTAGTGCTAATGTGTTGAAAAACTAAAGGATTATTGGTGCATTTATACCTTATTTTAATGAGACCAGAAAATACCAACCTACCTCAAATGAGTATGCTTCTATTTTTCAGAGAGCAATGGAACACAATTCTCATTAATAGCTGTCTGAAGGATTTTTTTGCTAACATGATGTGTTAAACTACACAGGTTTTGTATTTGTTCTGTGTCAACTTTCTGCCAACACAATTTAAATAACTGCAATTATGCTGACTGTTTTTTCTAATAAGACACTCTTTTACCAAGAATCCACACAGAAAGGAGCTATCCTAAATAAAAAAATGGGCTTTATGGTGCCTCTAGTTAAACAGAAGGCTGCCATGGTGCTGTAATAGGAGTTTGTAATATTGGCTAAATAGCCTATATGATTTTTTTAAAATTGGTGCTTCCAAGTCAGTCTTGACCAGAGGTGGGTTCCTACCAGTTTGGATCAGTTTTACCAAGTAGGTAGTAGGCCTCTGGTGATGTCACAGAGCCAGTTCTGCTCTGTGGGCGCCACCATCTTTTTTTTTGAAATTTCTTTTTTTGGGGGAAAGTTTTTTTAATTTTTTTGTTTTTTTTCCTTCTGTGCATGCGCAGAAGCCCAGTTTCTGGCACTGCACATGTGTTGCCATCTTGTTTTTGGCCTTCTTTGGGGGGATTTTTTTGGTTTCCCCCCCCTACTGCGCATGTGTGCACCCACATGACGCGCATGTGCCCACGCGGCGCAGGAGGTAGCAAACTGGCGGCAAGGTAAGTTAGAACCCACCCCTGGTCTTGACCCTGAAAACTACCTGGACTAGTCCCTGCAGTTTTCTTGGCATGATCTTGGAAGTGGTTTGCCATTAACTCCTTCCCAGGACCGGGAAGGAATGACTGACCCAAAGTCATCAAGCTAGTCCATGTTTATAACTAACATGGGACTAGAATTCATGGTCTTCCATTTCCTAGTCTGATGCCTTTAACCACTACCCCAGCTGGTTTTCTACATACATTCTTAGAAAATATAAATGAGGAGTGGTGTTGCATTCCCATTCTAGTGATTTGCTTAAAAATGTGCCCAACCGTTAAAAAAAAGAAGACAATAGTTAAACAATGAAAACATCCTGATCACCAATTAGCTTTGTTAGTTGGCTTTGTTAAACTCTTACTAGTGGTATGCTTTCAGTTTTAGTGCTGGACAATTTTAAAGGTGATAATTGACAGATTTCTCTAGCTTTGTTTTCTCTTCCATCTTTTATCATCTGCTAGTGGGGGGAAAAATCAATTCCTATGCTTAACATGTAGTGTTGTTGACCCAGGTTTGGATGAGTACAGGTAGTCCTTGACTAATGATCATGGAACTGGAATTTCAGTCGGTAAGCAATGTGGTTGCTAAGTGAGTCATCATGTGACTGGATCCACACTTATGACCATTTTTACTGTAGTCATGAAGGGAATCTGGTTTCCCCGCAAGGAATAATGGATGGAAAGTGACCAAGGAGAGATTCAACCTGGACATAAGGAGGAACTTTCTGACAGTGAGAGCAATCAACCAATGGATCATAAGTTACCTTCAGAAGTTGTGGGAGCTTCATCACTGGAGGCTTTCAAGAAGAGACTGGATAGCCATCTGTCAGAAATGGTGTAGGGTCTCCTGCTTGAACGGGGTTGAACTAGATGACCTACAAGGTCCCTTCCAACTCTGTTATTCTGTTGAAAGCCACCTAGAAAGGTCACAAATTGTGATCACAGTACCTCAAGACATTGCAACCATTGTAAATGCAAGCTGGTTGCCAAGTGCCCAAATTGTGATCACGTGACTGTGGAAGTGGTATGGCAATGGTAACTTTGATGCTGGGTTGTAACTCAGTTGTCATTTTGAACCATTATTAAGCGTGAATGGCTGTATCTGGTTCATCTTGCTAGTGATGTATGACTTGAAGTATTGCTTGAACATGAGTCTACCACTCTTTTGAAAGAGCACTAAACGTACGTTCATAAAGAACTCAGCCAACAAACCAGTAGAGCAGAGAAAGAGTAAGGTAGACTGATGAACCTCATCCCATGAGCCTCTGTTGCTCTACCAACTTGTCAGTGGAGTTGGTTTTGGGTGTGGATTTACTATTTTTCCAGAATAGCTGTAGAACCAGGTGGAGAAATACAATAGCGCCAAAGACTACTGGATGGAGATTTAGTATTTTTCCACAACAGCTATAGAGCCAGGTGGAGAAATACAGTAGCTCCAAAAACAATCCACAGCTGTAGTGTCTACGTGTGTGTAGGACATTGATGAATATCAGATGTCTGATGTTTATCAATGTCAGATGCCATTTCACTCCTCCTCTTCCCCAGACTGAAATAAAAGGAAGGAATTCTTTCCAAGTTCACCCAAACTTTAATACATTCCAAGGAAACGGTAGTACTAATAGCCATGGCCAGCAGTACCGGAAAGTAGCCTGTGATGAGGGCAAAATGGCATAGATAGAAGAAGAAAAAAACTAGCTTCACACTAAATTCCTTGGAAGAAGCCGCAGAGTATTTGCAATCCACTCATTCAGGACTGGCCCGGCAATACATAACCAGAAAGTATGATTCTCTTTCCTGCTTTGATTGCTTTAAAAAATATATATGCTGGAGAAACAGGTCTAAGTACTCTTTTAAAAGACTAGAAGAAGCCAACGTAAGACCGAACATTGCTTCAGAATGCAGAATTCTGTTGGTAGATGCCCTCTGAGGAAACTCAGTCTTTCCTTCTATCTAAGATCAAATGCTACTGGAGAACACTGGAGGCAAGGTCACTAAACAAGTGGGAAGATCGTAGAGCAATGTTTCTCAACCTTAGCAATGTTATGAGGTGTGGATGTCCAGAATTCTTTGCCAAGAGTGACAAAGCAATGAATTAAAGAGAAGGAAAGTCCTGAAAGGGAAAAAAAAAAAAAGGATAGCCACTCAGGTTATATGAAGTCATTTTTGTTTATCTATATACTAGTTTACTAGACAAATCACAACTGGAGTTCATATACAAGCTGTAACGAAACACATCTCACGGACTTAGGGCACATAAAAATTCAGCAGTCTGGCCTTGGCCATGTACCTGTAATGAGGAGCCTTGAGATGAGGCACTCCATTAGGCTTCATATGAAGCTTCATGAGGGTCTCCTAAAATTCAGATTTTAGAGCAATATTTCTCAAACCTGGCAATTTAAAGATGCATCGACTTCAACTCCCAGAATTTCCTAGCCAAACGTTTTGGGAGCTGCAGTCCATATACTGTATCTGAAAGCTGTCAAGTTTGAAAAATTCTGTTTTAGAGGGCAGTAGTGGGAGTCCTTTTGCAGATCAAGGTCAGGATCTTTATTGAGACACTATATATGAGTTTCATTTTTTGGTGAAGTAACTTCCCTCCCTGATGCAATTTTACAATCAGAAAGGCCAATGTAGGTGCAAACATGCCTCGTACATTCATGCAGAACTTGTTAATTACAGTGATCAAACCTGTCATTTCACATGTCTCAAAGTTCAGGATTATGCTGTCAGTTAAACCACTGGAGAGGGTGTGTTACTTTTTGAATATTTTCATCATAACATTTCCATTGCTGCCTGTGTTATTTTAAGAACAGCCTTCAGTATTTCCTGTTCTTTGGGTGGGTTTTCTATTTGCTTCTTTTTTAAAATTAGGATTAATTAACACTTCTTTTCCCTTTAGGCTACAATTCTGTACACATTTACCTCACAGGAAGTACCTCTGATGGATGGAACTTCCAATTGCAATATGTTCTTATTGTATGCCATCAAAATTATGGTACTCTTACCATACCTTTGTAATTATTTGTCTATTTATATGACTTGAATATCATTACTTCTAAGTGAATGAAAACACAACAGTAAAGATTGCTTGACTGGCCTCTTAGGAAAAGAGAACTAGATGCCACATGAGACAAAATAACCCAAGTGATACAGATTGTTTCTGTTTCTGTGGTTAAGGGAATCTGCGGTTTCAAATATTTTAGAAACTTCCTTACACCCAAGCTCATATGATTTTCTGGCAGCTGCACTTCCTGGCTGGGTTTCCCAAACTGGCAGCTGTGTTTGTTTTAAGGCATACTGGCTAGAATGGGTCAAGTGACTAGCAGATTCTTGAACCTTTAGATATCAATCTATGACTGTCAAACCTCTGATAGCTGAAGTACAATGCTTCTGAAATTAATTAGGAGGTATCCTTTTGAAGAAGGTTAGCACCCACCCCTCCTGGAAGAATGAAATATTTTAGGATATGTTGGAAAGGCAGAATAGGGAGAAACATGTTTGAAAGACAAAGCAGCTCCCTGCCCTCCCTTCAGCTTGAGGGTGATGGGATTAATACCCTCAGGACATGATTGGATTAGACCTCTACCGATCTAGCAACAGAACTCACCACATGGCACCTGGGGAGATTACATCACCCAGCAAGATTCACCAAGCCTAGGACTCAACACAACCAACAAGTGACCCCTGCATGGCCCCATGGAAGTCTGACAACCAATCAGAATACATTTCTTTCACAGGAACAGGAAGCTCCAAGGCAGGGCCCAAGAGAAGGTCTCTCTCTCTCCCTCTCTCTCCCTCTCCCTCTCTCTCTCTCTCTGCCTCTGCCTCTGCCTCTGCCTCTGTCTCTCTCTGTCTCTGTCTCTGTCTCTGTCTCTGTCTCTGTCTCTGTCTCTCTCTCTCTCTCTCTCTCTCTCTCTCT
>JANHFT010008868.1:0-11424 GCA_032467955.1 Pseudoxenodon macrops
ATAAACCAGAACTTTGAGGAAAGCTTTGCCTTGGAGTCTGATCCTTTTAGGGATGATATTTGGAACGCTGACACCCTATTTTCCCCAGCTTCAGCATATCCTGTTCTTTAAATAAAGCATTCAGATCTATGCACATGGACTGTTAGGTGAGTTTAGCTGCATGTCGAGCTGCACACAGACTAACATGTAGTGGGGACATAAAAGTGAAACAAACAGTGGCTACCCAGCAAGTGGGATCCAGGGTAAAGACTATAGAGAGATCTGCTACTCTGCCAACACAGCTACCAGCACACGGCCATAAAGCAGCCTCTAGACAGTCACAGAGCCGGGCATCTTCATACAAGACAAGGTCTCAAGGTTCTAATTCTTTGAAACAGTCATCAGCCAGTAATACACTTGCCATTGCCAGTGCAAAGACTGAAGCACTGAACAAGAAATAGAAATGAAAAAAGAGAGTACGGTTATAAGCTGAAAGAATGCAGCAAGAAGCATCCCAGGAAATGCAGCAAGCCCTGTTAGAAGCAAGCTAGATAGCCATAGAGAAAGAAGTTGCAGCTGCCACAGAGGAAGTCAAAGCCTTAGAGAGAGCCATATATTCTGATAACAAATGCAGTAAACACAGCAATGTGCTTGAGTCAGAAGCTGAATCCAAAGATCCTCTGCAACGTACCTCATAGTACATCTATCAGCACTCCACGCCACGCAGCAATGCTCACCTCATTAGGGAAGACAACCTTCAAGAAACAAGCCAAAGATGCTACTCAGCATCACTAGAGGCTAACGACAAGCCTCAAGTCTACAAACAAGAAAGCTTCAAGCAAAGCTGCACCTGCGGTAGCAGACCCCTCACACCCAAGGTATCTTGACCCTGCAAATTATCCTACAGGATCAGCCTTCATTCCAGAGTAGCATAGAAAGGACCAGCTGAAACCAGACACTCCTAAAAGGTATGACCTAACAAACACTTTTTCACCACAGCAATGCACAATTGGCTAATCAAGCTACCATAGACCTTGCCAAGTTCCTTGCACAACGTGAGCTAGTCACACAAGGACTTGAAAAGTTTGATGATTGTCCTGAAAGCTATAGAGCTTGGCGATCTGCCTTCCAAAATGCCATCAGAAGCTTAGATTTGTCATGTAGTGAGGAGATAGACTTAATAATCAAATGACTCAGAATTGAATCTGCTGAGCATGCAAAATGAATTAGGACAATAAGCATAAACTACCCTGAAACAGGCCTTAAAACAATCGGGGAGAGACTTGATGAGTACTATGGCTCAACAGAAGCAGTGGAAAATGCACTCTTTGAAAGACTTGATAGCTTTCCCAAAATATCTAACAGAGCCTATCAGAAACTTAGGGAACTTACTAATGGAACTTCAAGTAGCTAAGTCGGATGGGGACTTGCAAGAACTTGCATTCCTTGACACAGTCAGAGGTGTCAATCCCATTGTACAAAAGCTGCCCTATAACTTACAAGAGCAGTGGATCACACATGGCTCCAAATACAAAAGAGAGTTCCATTTTACCTTTCTCTGTTTTTGTGGACTTCATGTGCTAACAAGCTAAAACAAGAAATGATCCTAACTTTGACTTCACATTGTCATGTGTTGCTCCTTCAGAACATAATCCATGCAAGCCTCCAGTAGCAGTCCACAAAACTAATGTGATTCCTCCAGATTCCCTTCACAGAAACTGAATTCAGAGGTAAGCAGTGTCCTCTACACCAGAAGCCACATCCTCTCCTAAAATGCAGAGCCTTCAGGGAAAAGTCCATAGAAGATCACAAAGCTTTCCTGAAAGTGAACAGCATCTGCTACAAGTGCTGCTCATTAGTCCCCGACTTTGCCAATGACTATGAGGCTACTGTAAAATGCATGGAATATGGCTGCACAGGCCACAGCTTTGCACCCAGGGCCAGCACCATGACAGGGAGGAAGAACACACTGCTACAACCACAACAGAAATCAATACAAAATGCACAGAAGTCTATAAAGAGATTGCAGACGGCAAGTCCTGTTCCAAATCTGTTTAGTCAGAGTCTACCCAGCAGGACAAAGAGAGAAAGCTATTAAGCTTTATGTCATTCTAGATGACCAAAGTAACAGTTCTTTAGCCAGCTCAGCCTTCTTTGATTGCCTTTGGCATTAAAGTCCCCATCACTCCATATTCCTTAAAAACCTGGGCAGGAATTGTGGAGACGGGAGGAAGAAGAACATCCAGTTACCAAGTCGAATCGGTAGATGGGAAAACAAGCCTGGCTTTACCAACTCTTATTGAATGAATCGGATCCCTGACCATAGATCTAAAATCCCTACTCCAGATGCAGCAATTCATCACCCACACTTGAACTGCATAGTACATCTGATACCAGAGCTCAGATAGTCTTGCTCCTAGGGAGAGATATTTTACAAGGCAAGAGCTCAAATCAATGGTCCCCACAATGCTCCATACGCTCAGAAATTAGACCTGGAGTGGGTCATTATAGGAGATGTCTGTTTAGGAAGCATGCACAACCAAACCTCTGTTAGTAGCATGCTGACAAGTATATTAAGAGAATAGACATCCTTCTATTTTTCAGCCAATACACAACCAATTCCTCTTAAAGGAATCACGGCACAATACCCATTTGCCTTTTCCCTTCATAGGCTCCTTTAGTGACTACCTCGCCTGTGACAGTGACCAAGGTCATTTAAGGTGCAGTTTTCCAAAAGATGGAAGATGACAAACAGGTGGCAACATCTCCTGAGGACTCCCTTTAGAAAAGACAGAGCAGGGATTAGTCAAAGAAGGTAGTGACAACCGGGTTACTCCTCTTCCCTTCAGACCACAGAGGCGATGCCTACCTAAAAATAAAGAACAAACTGTAGCATGCTCTTTGCCAGAGCCTCCAGAGTCTACCTATGCCATTCATATCTCAGAACCTGTAGCTCAAGTGGCGCAGCAGCCTACAACCACATCACAAACAGCAGCAAGCTTCAAAAAGCAATTGAAGCAGCCTTCTGCAATGTCTCCCACGGTATCTAGTCAACAGAATGATGCTGGATATATATCAGAAGACCTCAGCAATTCTAAGGAAGAAGTTAGCAATGAGATGTTATATTCCGGACTTAGATCACTGTCAAGCTCCCAGAAGCCTCATCAGAAACTGCAGTGGTACCATCTCATCGACGACCATGTCAGCAAAAAAGCAATGGCAGCTCACCTAATGCTACCATCTCAGAACTCAAAAAGTGGTATCAGTTGATACCAGGCAGGGGGTGTCATGCCCCAACATATAGCTTTTATACTGTTGTTGCTGTCTAGCCCCATCTAGTGGCCAGAGAGGCAAATTCCAAGTATATTGTTTGAAGCTGACCCAATCCATTTTACCCATCAGCCTGTACTCTCAAACCAAGCGTACGCTGGGAAGCCAGACTCCATTTGCTTTAGCATTTGGAGAAGGCAGAAGCACGTGGTCAGTCAAGGACAAATCCACATCCCACACACAGAGCATCGCTGGTGAGATTTAAATTGCTTGTATTTATTGTTATGTTCAGCAGCAACTCAATACGGTCTATCTTGTATTTGGTTCTCATTGTATGTATCCCTATTTTCTCCAGTTTCACCTTATCCTGTTCTTTCAATAAAGCATTCAGAGCTATGCACATGGGTTTAGCTGCATGTCGAGCTGCACACAGACTAATGTGTCGTGGGGACAGAACAAGGGAACTGGACTTTCTGTTTTTTCTTTGAAGATGTTTAGCTTCTCATCCAAGAAGCTTCTTCAGCTCTGATCCATTAAGTAATTATTCATTTGTAAGTTCTCCTCTGAGTATATCTGTTTAGCAAACCACTGTCCTTCAAGTTCTGTGACTGAGATTTTAAAAGAAGCTTTAAACAGGCTCTTCAGCTTATTATTGTAAAACATAAACATATTGTTAGGAAAACCTGATGAGATGCTAGACAACTTGTGCCCATTTGTGTTATCATTTCAGAGATATTTCCTTACCTAAGCAGAGAAACAAAATAACCAATTGGAAGCAGGAGAGACTCGACTTCCTGCCACCTTCTCAGTTGAGTTTCCTTGTGTAAATCTGGCAGGGGGCGTAAGAAATCTTCCTTCCTTCTGTATCCAGCAGCAGGTAAGTGAGTGCTGCTGAGGGAGGGAGCAACGACAGCAGCCCAATAGCAGCCAATAGTACTGAAGCAGCCACAACTTTCCCAAATTCTCTTGGGAATTCATAGGTCCCAGATTTTGGACACATTCTGTAAGTTAGCCCATCTGAGGTACCTGGGTTCAAAACTGTTGGTCTATGATGCACTGTTTCATCCAATTAAAGGTTATGACAATAAGAGTTTTAGAAGCATAGAGACAGAAATATATACTCTTCTTCTTTTCAGAAATGCCGAAGACTGGATAAAGATATATAAATATGTATTTTAAGTTTGTGTCTCTATTTTAAAAGTATAGTATACCCTTAAGGAATCTACAAATTCAAGTATTTGCACACTTACTTTCTGTAGTTCCTGGTCATTTTCCAGCTGATACAAGAGGTTGCTCTTTATGTCAATGCTTATCTGTTCTGGTGTAACCTGGAAACAGAAAATAATTAAATGTATAGTTCATCTATTTCTAAAGACGCTTTATTTATGCTTCAGAATGGTGCATGTACCGTATAAGATGAGATTTTTTATATAAATATAAACCAACAGGAAAAATAAAAGATAATAAACAAGGGATTTATAAGAAGCTATAAATTGTAGACTTACATATGACAGAGGACCCTCATCAATATTGCAGCTAGTCCATGGATTCCAGTTTGACTGCGGTGGGGACCATGGCACAACTCCCATTTGATTCTGCTTCTGGGATGGTTCAAAGTGAGCTAACTTTCCAATGCTGAGCAGAACAGGTGAACTGGGATCTTCAGGCTGCCAAGTAAAAAAAACAATGGCTGTGAAAACTGTACAAAATTCAAGGAAAGGAAATACAATGCTTTCTTGAACCAATACTCACTGGTGCAATGACTTCAAGACACATATCATCTACAATTCTCTTCAACTGGTTTTCCAAAGTAGAAGTGAGATTGACATCATAAGGCTCTACCTATCGAATTAAAATAAATATTCAAAATAATCATATAAAATTATCTTAGACAATAAAAGAAATCAAATATCTTGAATTATTTATTAACATTATTTACTAACACTGAAAAGGTTGCAAAGAAAAAAGTTATGGAATATTCATGGCCCATAATACAATCACCGAAAACCATCAACATGTAAATATTTTTTTAAACAATTATTATTATGGACCATGTTTAAATCCACACACATAAAAAACCTAAACAAGAGACAATAAGAATGGAAATAGGAAGCATATACATATTTCTAGGTATCGCAAAGGGACAGCAGGAAAGCACTTCTAATATATTTTATTTTAATACTTCTCTCTCCAAATGTGTTCTTCGTTGATGCCAATTTGGGAATATCTTATTGTCCATTATATGCATTAATTTAAAATTATTCTTTCTTTATCTGAGTCATCCCACTACTGAAGTACTTTTATATCCCCAGGAAAAGAGAATGGTATTGCAATACCATAGCTATTTACATAAGATAAACTTTACATCTGATTCCACAATTTCTAAATCATATATAGATAGTCCTTGACTTATTTCCCCATTTGTTCAGCAACCATTCAACATTACAGCATTCTAAAAATGACTGGTCCTGTTGGAGCACTCCAGTGGTCATGTGACTGTTATGTGGGTATCCAGTTCACAACGCAGCAGTGGCAGTCACATGATCACTGTACGTGTTGTGGTTCACCGGCAGCCTGCGGAGCTGGCAGATGAGTTGGACAACGGAGAGGAATATGGCTCAGCTCTGGAGTCTGGGGAGAGCTCGGACGGGGTCTCTGCATCGGAGGCAGAGATGGGTCCAGGGCCATTGGTGACTGGTGTGCCGGAGCCTGTGGGGTCTGATGGGAGCGAGACAGAGGAACAGGGGGAGACTGTTCCCAATGCACTGATGCGTAGAACTGCCAGAAGAACAGCTGAGGGAAAAAAGAGCTACTCGGGAGTAAGGCTTGAAGATGATTGGCCCTTCCCATAGGACATAAAAAGGAAACACTTGTTGCAGGAAGCAACTTCCTTCAATGTCAGTTGCTGTATCTCAGCAGCTCTGTTCAGCCTTCATGTTTTGTTTTGACCTTGAGCAGCTTCTTGCCAATTAGGACGTTGGCAGTGTGCCAAGAAAGATAAAGGTTGGTTAATAACCTTGTTGGGGACTTACCGTAGTACGGCTCTGAATGGACTTAATTTACATCCATTGTAAATAAACAGAGGTTTGTTACTCACCGTTTGTTTGGTTTAGTTTAATCAAGAGGCCTAGGTCAGAACAGTATGCTACCTTCTTCTCTGCCAGGTTCCCACAAGCAAAGTCAATGGGAAGCCAGCAGGAAAAGTTGTATAGTATGTTGCTCCTGCTGCTTTCTCTCCCAAGGAACCTGCTATGGAGTAACAGATCTCATACTCTATGGTGCCCAGCACATTCTATAGTATGCACCTTCCTCAATCTGCATGTAAACTGTCCTGCACACACACACCACGGCTTCAGTTGGTGCACCCACGCACAGTAACATTTGCCTACAGCACATCCTTTCTCCTTGCTTGAAGTTCCTGCCTCTTGCCATTTAATGACCCACATGGTCCTGGGGGTGACGATACCAACCAAGATGGCTATTGCTAAGCAATGGAATCACATGACATTGAACTTTGTAACTAGATCACTTAGGACAGCAACTCCAGTCCCAATTGCTGTCATAACCCAAGGACTACCCGTGTGCATTTTTCTTTGTATCCTGCTTTCCAGGACTACATTATTTCCAAATTGCAAGTCAAACAATATGTATTAATGAACCAGTTACAGAATATTATTTGCAAAACTCACCGATTCACCTTCTTTCTTCTTGGTTTGTCCAGAATAAGCTTCAATGATGCTTAAATGATAGAGCTGTCTGACCAAAGAAAGAGCACAGGATTGTGCTGCCAGCTTTTTATTTGAGCCATGCTCACGAGCAAAGATTCCTGAAATAGAGGAATGCTACCTCTGAGAGTGATTAACCACAGGCGATCTTTTTATTCCTTTGTTTTAGAAACCTGTTTCCCAACTGTGGCAATTTCCAAGTGCATAGACTTCAACTCTCAGAATTGTCATCAATGGTTATGCTGGCCATGAAATTTTGGGATTTGAAGTCCACATATCTAGAAAATACCAAGCTTAAGAAACTGCTTTAGAATGAAAAGGTTAAAACACAACCATAGTGACAACTGCCTAAAAATCATCCATGTGTGATCTCTGAAATTTTACAGATAATATATTTTTTTAGGAATATTGTATTTAGATTGTGATATAGTTATAGTATTTTTAGTAACTATATAGACGGGAATTTTGTCAGCTGTGTATAATAACAACTCCAGGTAATGGGGGTGCGGGGAAAGGGTATTTTACAGTCTGAAAGTTCTTTGATTGCAAACCCCTAATCAACATGAAGCATTCCAGTATACTGAATCAATTCAGGCTCACTAATTTCTCTAAATGGAAAAGAATTCTTTTAAATTAGATTGATATATTATGTCATGATGTTCATTTCCAGTAAGACAAGGACTTACTTCTGCCCAGCTGTTTGACATAAATAGTCATTTCTGCAATGAAGCTCCTGCAACACATTCAAAGAAGGCAGCATTAGTGCTTTAGTTCTGAAGAATCGAACAAGGGATTTCCAACATGGTTGTCTAACAAAATGCTGTGATAAAACCCATTAATATTCAAATATTCACACAGAATTAGAATTCACATTTTAAAATAATTCTACCTTGAAGCAATACTAGATAGCAGTTTTTCCAAACATGTATAATTCCCGTCATGCCTTAGGGGTTAATATACTATATTGCTGAAAGAATTTAGAATCTGTAAACTGTATTTCTTGGGAGCGATGATAAAGTTTAACAGATGAACCATGAAGCTCTTAAATGAATATGTAAGTCGGATTAAAGAATTCATGCAAAATAAAATTCTATTATGGATTGAAATTTATTGGATCCTTTCTGCAAACCAAAAAAACCAAAGGCCCAGATCACATTACAAATGCTTGACTAGAATTTTGTTTGTCTCTGCCTTAGGGGAGCCAATATATGATTAGACTGGCTACCTTTCTTTCTACAAAGGCAATACATCATTAACAAGATATCCAAGGAATATATGCTCAAGTTTGGGACTTCCCTCCAATAAAATAATTAAAACAAATAACTTGATGTGTATTTCAGTTTGTTTTAGGATCTGATCAGTTAGGAATACTCTTATTTGGTAAAATAAATTTATACTGTGATAATTTACCAAAATGTTTTAGTGAACAAGGTTCTAATATGTTTATTTTGAAAATGCATTAATGTTCAAACAGATAATTTGATCCTCAAATGTTTAACCCAAATACCATAAAAACCAGCCACCTGCAGATGAATCAACCCTTGAAATTTTTGTAATGTTTTAATTTTCGCTATCTTTGGGTAGCATATTTTTCCATGGTATGTTGGTTAAATTCAAGGGTTTGTTTATCCACAAATGGATTTAGCCATGACTATATATGGAATACACAGATAGTCCTGGAGAGTGGCACTGCCCCAGATGGACCTGGTGCATAATCTGGGGGTCCTGTTATACTCTCAGCTCTTGCGATAATACCAGGAGGTAGCAATGACCAGGAGGGCCTTTGCACATCTTAAGAGTTGTGCGCAGTTGCATCCATTCCTGGATTGGGAGTCTTTGTTCACACTCATGCCCTTGCGACCTCTCATCTGGATTGTTGCAATGAGTTCTACATGGGGCTGCTCTTGAAAACTGCACAGGTAGTAAGGTAAAGGTTTCCCCGCACATGCATGCTAGTAGTTTCTGGCTCTAGGGGCGGTACTCATCTCCATTTCTAAGCCGAGGAGCCAGCGCTGTCCAAATACATCTCCGTGGTCATGCAGGTGGCATGATTCAACGCTGAAGGCGCATGGAGCACTGTTACCTTCCCACCAAAGTGGTCCCTATTTTTCTACTTGCATATTTTACATGCTTTCAAACTGTTGGTTGGCAGACAAGTGACAGGAGTTCACTGTTACACGGCACTAGGGATTAAAACCGTTGAACTGCCAACCTTCTGATCGACAAGCTCAGCATCTTAGCCACTGAGTTACCGCGTCCCTGCATAGGTAATAAATGGTGTCAAATATTCAACACATATAACACCAGTATGCTTCCGGGTGTAATTCAAAGTGCTGGTTATCACCTTTAAAGCCTTTCATGAATTCGAGGCGGGTTACCTAAGGGATTGTCGTCTTCCAGTAATCTCTACGTCGATCTGGCAGATGGGCATGTTATGTGTCCAATCAGCCAATGAATACCAGTTGTCAGGGACCAGGAGACATGCCTTCTCCACTGTAGCCCCTGCCCTCTGAAACATTCTCCCTTCAGAGATCATGAAGACCCAGACCTTACTGGCCTTTTGTAAGGTCATGAAGACTTGGCTGTGTGCCCAGTCCTGGGGCCCCAAGTGTGTTAAGGCCCACATTTCTTGGTTGTATTAACATCCATGGTTATAGTTCTATTTGGTGTCATATATTTTTGTATTGTTTTAATTGTTTTACATTTGTTTTTATATTTATGCTACCCAGTGTCATTTGTTGAGATGGTCGGCCATAGAAATCAAATCAAACCAAACAATTAATCAAATGCATACTTTTAAAAAGCATTACTGTATATACTCATTCATAAGCCCATTCACTGATAAACTGAACAGAGATTTTGGGTGCATCTTGGCACCTAAAACTCTCAGCTATCTACAAGTATTTACAGCATATGCTTTTTAAATCATTTGCTCAGCATTTACTAGGTAGATATCTCTATGTAAACATGCATACAAACAGACTATTAATTATTCTAAGGAAATACATTTAATTTTAAACATTCTAGGACTGCTAAAGAAGCTTGAGATCAGATACTCAATATCACAGGAGCTGAACTGATCATTCTGAGCATTTCTCCTGGAAAGTGATATGAATTTAGCCAGGTTTTGCAAAGATGACTAGACTTAAAATCTTGCAGAGACAATCTCCAGAGATTATTTTTAAAGATAATATAATAACTGTAATGTATCAAGTACTCCTATTATACTGTAGGAAAAGTAAGTTATATGTAAAGCTATGTCAACATATATTAGTTATTTCACTGCAGACAAAAAAACAAACGAGATGATACTAAGTTTATTCTTAGCTCCTTCCTAAGCCACCAATGAACTGACCTTCAGGCACAGCGGCTTCATGAATCAGAAGACCACTGGCTCTCAGGGACAAACAGCCACCCTTTCATTAATGACACCGATGTCAGTATGTTTCTCAGCCAGGCTTAAATTCAGCACTCAATTCGTTTCCTCCACCTGGGGGGGAACAACGACACCAGAAATCAGTTTACAATAGAGTCCCATGTGATTGCTTAGTACAGCCTAAGCAGCAGCACATGTGTGAACAAGCAAAAATCTCTGGTGTCGCAGTTGCCACCCCATTCAGCATACAACTTATATTGAATTACTACTGAAGTCCTTTTCCTGATGGAAAATTGATTTTGTGCAACAGGGAAATGTGTTTAGGTTTAAAAAATACCTTTATAGTAGCTTCCAATCACAGACTTTACACATTCACCAACATAATTATGTAATTAAATACATATTCTGTTCCATTATGTGGAACAGGGAAATTTCCATGACTATATTTCTACAAAACAATCCCCCCTATTTCATGAAATAAACTAATTAGTAACTTAGTAATTAATACAATACTAATCTATTTTTTAAATATTTATTGCACAACCAACCTACTGGAGCCTTGAACATATATGCTCTTCCTACCACCCCATACATATAGGAAGAAATTCAAAGTACTACCAGTTTTCAATTAATCAATTATTCATTAATGTGAATTTCTGTCAATTTCGAATTGTGATTGATGGAAAAAAACAGGACTGCACAAAAATTATTCATTTTGGTTTGTTAGAATCACAAAGCCACCAATTTAAGGTAAACAGACTTTGATTCTGGGTATAACAGAGAATTCTAGTTAATTGGGAAACAGACGAATCTCTGGCACCTGAAAGAGCAGAAAAGATGAAAAGAAGCATAAAAGCACAAGGCTTAAGAAGGTTGTATGAAATCTATTATAGAAAAGCAACAAAATAAAGTTTGGGTGTGTTTAGTGGAATTTAATTCTAAACATGTGTGCCAATTTTGAGCTTCAATGTAAATTCTGAAGCTGAAAAGGTTCAGTGCTATTGAATTCTTGTATCTGAAAGTTTCCAAATTAAGAAATTGTTTGTTTAAATATACCATTTCAATGTACCACCC
>JANHFT010008868.1:14312-25096 GCA_032467955.1 Pseudoxenodon macrops
AATGCCTGTTTTTGTGATAAACAGAGGAAAAACTGGTCATTTTTCACAAAAACGGGGGAGTTTTTGTCTTCCCACAGCCCACAAAAACACTCTGCAGGCCTCCCAAATCCTCTGCGCACCCCATTTTTCACAAAAAAATGGGTGAAAAACAGCCCATTTTTCGCAAAAAAAGGGGACGTTTCTGCCTTCCCCCAGCCCACAGAAACACTTTGCAAGCCTCCCAAACCCTCTGCGCACACTGTTTTTGTGAAAAAGGGGCCCATGTTTCATAAAAATGGGATGCAGGGGCTGGGCTTCAGGCCAAAATTGCTGTATTCTGTGTATAAGACGCACCAACATTTCCACCCTCTGTTTTTTTTTGGGGGGGGGAGAAGAGGTGCGTCTTATATTCCGGAAAATACGGTATGTTCTTACTCGGAGAACTCTGAACAGATAGCAATAGCAACCCTTGGAATCTTATTTCCTAGAATGTACAGCATTATTGTATTATAATTCAGATACATTACTACAAATTTGGTTAAAATCTGTAAAGAATTCTAACCAAATCTGTAGAATTGGTTAGAATTCTAAACATTATTTGTACTATCTGTTAATCAAGGTAAAACTGTCACATGATTATATATAGCATTATATATACTATAGGATTATATCTGTGCTAAAGTATGTTAGTCTTGCTTCATTATCTTGTTTTACTTAAACATTATAGTTCTGTTAACAAACTAATCTTAATAATGAAAATTGAGCTTCGTTAATAAGTTTTCGAGAAAAAAACCTTACAGCCTGGACCTCCTGTTCTTCCTTCCGGGAATAATAATCGTTCAAGTTAGCGCCACGGTCCCACTGGGCTCCACCATAGCTAGAATTTCCAAATGCTGTTTCAGTAAAAGTAGCATCAGCATCTAGCAATGGGAGGAAAAAAACATGGTTATTAAGACCATTAACATATGTGAGGCAGATAGTTTTAATATAAATGTCTGAACCTCACAATCTTGTCTTTGTCCTGCCGAATAAGCCTCATATGAAACTGACAATACACACCCTTATTAGTAAACAGAGTAATGGACAGTCACTTTCTGAGCAGCTTTTAAGATTGATTATAACATCAAATTCCACAGATGTGGGGACAGTGACAACTAGAAAATCTTGGTTCATTTATCTTAAATGACTCCTAATAAACAAGAACAAACAGGAATTGTAGCTTAGGTCTGAGGAAAGGAAAAAGATGGTTCATCCCCTCAATTTCCAATGTATTTAATGTTAGTTAACTCTAATTTTGAAATTACTTGCTTTAAGTGTGAAAGAATAAATGCCAAATATAAATATATGGTGTTTTTTTTTAAAAAGTCTGATTATAAATTCCAGCTTTTTCCTAATTCCAAGAACATGGATTTCAGGAATTAAGATTAGAAAAAAATGAAGGGAAAAAATTATTTTGGCTTTTTCTACAAATTTTTTATCATACTTCCCGATATTTGAAGAGTTGTAAAGCAGGGTATAAACAACTGAAAAATAAAAGAAACTATAGAAATATCACATAAAATTAAACTAAAACCATCAACAGTCCTTGTTAATTTTAATCTATTTGTCTCACTGTTTTAATTTTTTATACTATAGTTTTATGTATTATAAGATGCTCAGAGTTGTGACAGTAAGATAGGTGGTGGATAAATTTAATAAACAAAAAAATGCAGAATATTTGACATTTGAAACAAGTTTTTAATTGAAGAAAAACACAAGTTTTACAAATACCGAAAAATATTTTATTTTTCAGACTATAAGACGCACCAGTGTATAAGACACACCAAGATTTCAAAGAGGTAAGTAAGTAAAAAAAGGTTTTTGTCCTCCCCGGCCCCAGGAGCATTCTGCAGGCCTCCCAAACCCTCTGTATATCCTGCTTCTTGCAAAAACAGGCCCATTTTTCACCCGTTTTTGCAAAAAACAGAGTGCACAGAGGGTTTGGGAGGTCTACAGACTGCTTGTGGGGGAAACAAAAACGCCCCCATTTTTGTGAAAAATGAGCAAAAAACAGGCTGTTTTTCGCAAAAATGGGGGAGTTTTTGCCTTTTCACAGCCCACAGAAACACTCTGCAAGCCTTCCAAACCCTCTGCGAAAAACAGGGGCATTTTTTGTAAAAAATGGGATGCAGGGGTGAGGCTTCAGGGAAAAAAATTGCTGTATTCGGTGTATAAGACGCACTAACATTTCCACCCTGTTAGGGGAGAAAAAGGTGCATCTTATACTCTGAAAAATATAGTAAGTATAAAAAAGCAAATAAGTCAGTTAATTATGTTGGAACATCGTTGGATGGGACTGAACTTCCATTGCCTAATAAGCACGGTTTTGTTTGGTAATATACAATGTATTGAGCATGCAGAAGTTGAATGACTTACCTATTTCTGATTTGAGAGCCAAATGAGGGGGAATTGGCCCTCCCAAAGGAGCATCAGGTCCGTCTCCAACATCTGCTCCAGAGACACCTTCAGTAGGAGTACCAACTGCTCCTGCCTAAGCATGATCAAAAACTCTGTAAAATTGCAACCTGTACTCTACTAAGAGTATATTTTCAAGACAGACGCACCCTCAAGTAGAATTACTATATAACAGTCAGGTCTTATACAAAACAAAGGTGCATGTACAACTGCATTTTTCTGCATGACTGCGTTACAAATCTGTTGCCCCCCCCAAGATAGAATGCACCTTTTAACTTGAGCGATTTAAAAAGGTTGAAATTTTAAATGTTTTAAAATGTGCTTCATGAAATCTCAGCCTCTAATCCTGAATGCACATATAATGAATAAATTCCACAGAATTTTAGACAAAAAAACCATTTCTGAACAAATGCCCTTTTTCTTCCCAATGGTGTCTTCCCTTTTCCTTTTCAAAATAATTTTCATATAAATCAAAACATTCAGCATCTGAAATGAAGGATATAAAGCAAGTTCTATAGACTGATGCAAAAAAAGAAAAAAAAAAGTGACTTTCAAATATGGTTTCTCTTAAAACACATTTTGAAAAGGTTTCAAGTACTGTTATTAATAAAAAATACTGCTTCTCTTCACCAGTAAACAAAATAGTATGCAAAAAAACCCACACCAATAACCATCATACATGATAAAATATAACACATATTCTGCAGGTGATAGTATCCCTTACTCCAAAAGCTGGAATTTCTTCATTTTTGATTTCATTCACTCGAACAAGGTAATTAAGAAAGTCTCTTGCAGCATTGGTCTGAGCATCTTTCTTGTTGGTGGAATTGCCCATACCAATATAGTTGAAGCCTGTCACACGAACCTATTATAAATATAAATAGATTGCTAAATAACTTCATTAACATACATGCTTGTTGTATAAAGTTCAGAACAAAATGCAATTAATATAGCTTTGCAAGTCTTCTTAAAGCAACCTTGGTTAAATAGCAAATCCTACAGCAGGATTTGTATTTGCAGCTCCCATGGTTTGTTTGACATGAAAAGTGCAATTCAAATGAGAGTAGTAGCAATATGTTGCTCTTACCCAGAAATTATTGCATGCTTGCCTAATTCACTCTGATCATTTTTTTTTGATTAGTCAAATGATCAATACAGGTTCTGATTGTTTTCTATTATGACCCAAGTCTCTACCTCTGCTTTCTTTCCAGCAAGTTCCAGTCATGATGCAAATATAAAAAATAAACCTTCCCTCTAAATTAGATTTTTCTAAGTAACAGATGGTATATCATTTAAATGTTTTAGTTGTTTTATTATACTTTAGATATTTTTGTTTCATTTTGCAAGCCACCATAAGGGCCAACCTTGAGGAGCAGTGGGATTTGAATTAAGTAGTAGGGGCATAATTTATGTAGATAAATCATTTTTAGCATTATTAATTTAACAAAGAAAGCTAAATACATGCTTAAGTCTCCCTGAAATATAGGAATCAAAGAAAGGTTTAACCTGGACTTGCTTGTATCTAAATAAATATACTTTGTTTGTAAGTCTTGCTCCCTTTATTTCTGGCTAAGCCATATATTGTAGTTCTCTATGTAATATAAATTTAGAAAATTTAGATACATCTTTGTGAAGGGAGCTGGTGAATAATTATTCTGGGCAGTCATTAAATGCTCACCTCACACACAAATTTCTGCCTGTTCTTGTTGCCCACAGCACGGATCTCATAAGCAATGGTGATTTTTCGCTTGCCGCACCAAGCATATAGGAAATTCTTCACATCCCCCATTGCAGAAGCAGCTTGAGGTAGACAGAACCTATGGAGTAAAAGTAGAAAGCATTAGATTGCCAATGAATTTGTATAGAGACAAGCCTCTGCACAAATGGAATAAACAATAACTGGTCACAAGACAAATTCAGGAGTTGTACTTGAAAATAATTAATTGTATATTCTCTCACATTCCTACACATTCAATTCCAAGTAAAAGTAAATATAGGAAATCATTGCCTTCTGGTTCTTATCTGTATTATTTATTAATCATATATTTCCTTGTTATCAACAAATATCTTTACCACTTTATAGCTCACTTTTATATCAGAAATGCTTTTGGAATGGAAGAATATAAAAGCCTTACAGGTAGGACGTATTACCCACCCGACAAACCCATTTCCCACTGTTTTTGTTAGCTGCTATTTCAGATACTAGGAAAGGGTCCTTGCAATCTCAGGGAAACAGTATTTTCCTATTCGAGTTAAAATACTCCTTCTAGTCCCCTTATCTGTTTGACTCAAATCTTGTGCTCGCTCAATCGAATGGAGATGCGCACCTTGCACTTAAATCCCTTCTAGGTAGGCTTGTTCTTCTTTTAACGCAGCAAGCGAGGTTTGTTAAATCTCAAATGGATTGACCTCTTCCCACCCAACTTCAGAGATGCTGAACCCAAAGCGGTATGACAGCACCGCATTCAATGTTGTAGCCTAATGCACCTGAAGAGTGGCAGCTGCTGCTTTTCCCACCTCTGTGGAAAAAGGGCTGCGTTTCTCTCTCAACCAAGCCCCTCTACTGCGCATGCTCTTCCCCGTTAGCCCTTTCACTCTTCTCTCCGCACATGCGGATTCTGCCCGCGCTTGTCGCGTCTGCGCACTCCTTCCCTAAATTTTATGGTCTGTTTACATCCGGAAACGCACGGGCCCATTGCGCAAAGCTACATATGTATGTGTTTGTTTTTTAATAGACACAACCTAACCTGATCTGGTCTGATCCTGAAAACTTTGTCTCGAGGAAGGCGAGGCAGTGCGGAAAATCGTTTGCTCCACTCAGGCCCCTCTCGCAGACTCCCGTTCAGCGCATCCTCAAGATGGCGGCGGCTGTACGCTTGCGCAGAGCTAAACTGCACGACTAACGGCTTAATTTTGAAGAATGTCTCTGCGGGAGCGCGATGAGTACAGCGCCTCCCGTGGGAAGGCATAGAATTGCAAGGTATATAGGGGAACGGCGTGTATAGGTTTTCCCAATGGGAATTGTGTAGTGTTCGTGGAAATTACATAAAAATAAAAAGGATGAGAAAAAGCTGATAGCACTTGTCCTTGGGGTAATGAACAGATGATAGATAACATGCTAAGAGGTCATCATAGAGGCCTTGATAATACTGTACTCTTTAAGTGAGAATCTCCGGGAAAGGAATTCATTTGTCTTAGCAAACACAATACTTGGGGCACCTTAAACGAATAACAGTAAAGCTTTATGGGTCAAAGACTATTTCACAGGGTCATGAAGTAATTGCTTCATACATGATTGCAGGTTGGGGAGTAGGAACCATAGAGGTAACTTAAATTATAATGAAAACTGAGGGTGCAGGGTTAGCATATAAACTTGCACGTACAGTATATAAAAGCAGTATAGCGATTGTTTTATGTGACAACATAAAATCCTCCTGTTGGTAGATTAACTCCTTCAAGGATATATAATACTATTAACTTTTCCCAAGCCCAGATATAATTTATTGGTTTTATTTAGCTATATATTGGAGTCCTCGTGAAGATTTCTCCTCTTAAGAGAATATTATCATTCAAATATGCAAGACTCATTTCAAGTGCATTTAAATCTTCACCCAGAATTTTCTTGACGTTCATTTATTCTGTATACATAACAAAATCCTCTATTAAACATTTTGAAAGTCATCCAGGTCATAGTTGTCCCAAAAGTGCTTTTTTCAAGAGGCAACTGTACTTTCTTGCTTTTCTTTGAAGAGGTTTTGTTTCTCATTCAAGAAGCTTCTTCAGTTCTGTCTGGATGGTGAGGAATAGAAGGATTTACAGTATATTCCTTGCAGACAGCTGGTCATTTGCATTCCTTTAGAGCAAGGGTATGAAACTTGATTTCATTGAGGCCCGCACCAGGGTTATTTTTGATCTCTGTGTGTGTGTGTGTGTGGCTGGGATGTGTGGTCAGCTCAACACCACTCCTGTCGGGTGGGCACCTGTGGTGGCCTGGACAGGGTTGGGGGAATCCATTGTCTCCAGCGGAGGAAGGCAAGACCAGGGAGAGCATCAAACCCTTTTCCTACAGAGGAGACTCGCCATCTCTCTCAGGCCACACGAACTCCCGAATAGCAGCTCAGGCTGTCCACAGCAGAGGGCAAGCACACAATCTGACCCTCAAGCTCCCAGGGCACCGGGACCCCACAGCCCAGCCCAGCCCTGCTTCCCTGACTGTGCTTACCACCTCCTCGAGATGATATACTATCTTCTGCTGCTGCTGTTCGCACTCTCCTTGGCCATGTTGCTCATGTGTGTGTGTGTCGGAGGGAGGCCTACTCCCTCTCCACGGGAGACCTGGCTTTGTAACCAATGCATCCTCAGCAATAGGATGGGAGGCCACCAGGAGGGGGAGACAAGCGGATGGTGACCAAGTGCTAAGACAGGACTTCTTTCCTTCATTTTCATCTTTTTCCTTTCCTCTTCATTCTCCTTTCTTCTTACTTCCCCTTCTTTCCTTTTTTTCCTTTCTTGCTCTCTTCCTATCTTTTTCTTTGTCATCTGTCTTTCCCTTTCTCCTTTCCTGTTTCTTCTTGGATGCTCAAATGCAAAAGAGGAAACATTTCTGCTTTTGTTTTGTTTTGCTTTTAGTTTCTTTTGCTAGCCCTCTGCTAGTGAAAATGGAACCCGGGGGACCAAGTGTTTCCGGGGGAACCCGGGCCTTGTTTTTGGCCGGGACGGCCTCCTGTAACCCTCTGCCAACAAAAACTGAGCCCGGGAGGCTGAGCACACCTCTCTAGGCCCCGTTTTTGCCCATGACAGCCTCCTGCAACCGTCTGCCAGTGAAAACGGAGCTCGCAGGTCTGGCACCAGTCTGCAGCATGCCAGAAACTGGGCTACGCAAACAAATGAAGCCCCACCTGCCAAATGCAGGCAGTACAGGAAAACCACGCCCCCATAGTCCATGGAAAAACCTCTCTCCACATAACTGGTCCCAGGTGCCCAAAAGGTTGGAGGTCATTGCATTAAAGCATCTCTGACCTCCTGGATCAATAAAAAATAAGCCAACCCACTCTTTTCAAGTATTTGAAAACACTACTATTCCTTTCGCTTGTCTTTCCTATAGGCTAATCATCTAACTATCCCTCAAAGGATTTGGTTTCCACATTATTCACTACTTCAGTAACCCTCTCTAAACTTGTTCTAAAATTTAAGTACTACAAATGGATCTAACCAGGGCAGAACAGAGGTGGGTTCCTACTGGTTCTAACAGGTTCTTTAGAACCATTAGTAGCTCGGCGATGATGTCACGGAGCTGGTTCCGTCAGTGTCTCTGTGCGCACACATACGCCACGACCTTGAGTGAACCAGCAGCAAAAGGACCCAGAACCCACCCTTAGGGCAGAGTAAAATGGAACAATTATTTCCCATCTACCTCAAAAGGGTAATCAAAAGCAATACTCCAATTGGACAATCACTTGGGAAACAATCTTTACTCAATTAATAGCATTTAGGGAAACAATTAGCAGTAGTCAGCAATCAGTCATCAGCAGGCAACCAGCTGCATGAAACAATCAGTGGTTTCTTTGTTTCTCTTTGTCCACATTTAACGTGTTTCCATATTTATTAACAGAAACAGAAATACATTTGATATTAGCTTTGAAAGTGCACCTACTCGATCAACTCAAGTGTATGGCTCAGACAGTAATAGTATTTCTAGGCAGAGGAGTCCTACTTGTAACTATCAAAAGGCATCATGAAGCCCTTGCATATTTTTCTCACTGATGGAATTTTGGCAGCAAGAAAATTAATGGCAGTTATAGAAAAAACATCAAGTATAAACGATGGGAGGGCAATTATTCATAAAAGCCCTACCTGAAAGCACATTATAATTAAGATATAAAGAAAGAATATGATTGGATTTTGAAGTTCCTTGTTTTCTACAAGATCAAAAACTAATGGATTACTAGTACCGGTATAATAGAAATAATTTTAAAAGACAGTCTTCATTTAGAAACAAAGGACTGAACAATTTCTCATGAAGAATATCTTGCCCATCTTTTAATGCAACAGGCAAGATGTTCAACACATTTTAAGATACATTTTGATACATTTTCAGGGGTATGAAATCTTAATCCCAATTGCTGTCATAATCCAAGGAATACCTGTATGCTAAACATACAATGGTCAAGACAATGACACATAATCATTATTTGTCAAGATCTTTTATTTTTCCTATTTGATCAGCAAAAGGGAATATCTGCTAATAATAGCATGAATTAAAAAATATAACAAGTTAGTTTCATTGAGTGTTGTTTTAAATTCAAGATCTTATTACCTTTTGCAGTTCTTTTAAATAATGTTTCATCCATTTATTAGAACTACAACTCCCATAATAAATTGGGATAGATTTGGTAGTTTGGAGGTGATATTCAGGTTATTATCAGATGGAAAGGAATTTCTTTCCCTGATGTGTAGTGTCCTTTATCATTCCTGACCCTAGTAAACTTTAATAGTTAGAATTTCAATTTGATCAAGGAAATGCCTGCTTTATTCATTTTCACATCAAAACAGTGTCATCCAAGGCTAGTATAACAATCCTTCCCTTTTCCTGCAATAATATACCTTGAGGCGAATACCTATCTCATAGGCTGCCTATGGTTAAAAAACCTGGTAGTAAACAAAAACATAAGGCTCAAAACATCATGCTGAGAATAAGTTACATTTCATGATTTACTTTTTTGTAAAGGTGAATGTATGTATCCTAGATAAATTGAGATGAAATCCCAGGTTATTTATTTTTTTAATAATACTTTGTTGTTCAGCCTTCTAGGCAAGGAGTGTATAGTTAGCTTTATTCCTTTTTTGGTTACTCTTTCATTATTTAAAAAAATGTTTAAATAATTTTTTTAAAGTTAGAAAACACTTGTTAATTACAATTTGTTATTCTAGTTAGACATGTTCCTATTTCAAGTTTTCAACTTGTATGCAGATTTCAAGAGTGAATGTAAAAAAACTTCTACTAGAGTTTGGGTTCTATAAATGCAGAGCTTTGAACACTACATTATTGTTCATATTGCTTCAAGATATGAAAGTAATAAGAAATAAATCAATTGCTTAAATTGTGCCATGCTCTCTAAAATTGCAGAAGAATTTCAGGAGATAAGACTTCTTTATTTGTTGGAAACAAGATCCTCCTATTTCAAAGTTAGTTTCTTTCCCCTGGAAAACTTCACAGTGTTGGCAGACCAGAAGCAGGTGTCATCTTCCACACAAACAAGGCCAGATCATTCTGCATAGGAAGTAGTCCAGGCCAAATTCACCAAACCTCATGAAAATGGTGCAATCCTCATGTATTTAAAATTCTGCATTTCAAGTTACCTGTTTATCAAATTATATGGACTATTCTTTTAAGACCACCATGAGGTTTAAACTGAACCAGAGAGACAGTTATTCAGGCTTTCCAGTTTGGCTTTTACTTTAACAATGAAGTCGTCAGACACAGGTGAAAGTGGAAGTCGTGGTGGGCCCATCGGAATCCCGGAAAATAATGTCATGACCGCTTTGATTTGTGGAACACCAAAGCCTGCTCAAAGTGCAAAAAATCATTCAGTTAACATACTATAGCATATCAATTGGAATTTTTTTTTTAGTGATGTGTTAATGTAATACAGATAGTCCTCGACTTATGACAGCAATTAGGACTGGTTAAGCAATGCAGTCATAAAACGCAACCACATTGCTTAGCAATGACAATCCTTGCAACTCTGCTTGCTTTCGTTATCCAAATCACACAGTTGTTAGGCAAGGCAACTTTCCACAAGCTTCTCATGACCAAAGTCAGGGGGGGAAGTTGGCAGAAAGCTGCAAGTCTCTGGTCAGCAGGCAGGCAAGTTGCTTCTACTTGAAGGAGGAGTGTGCGAGAGAATTGCAATGGTGGGTCAGTGCAGGTTGGGGAGATTGTATGAGAAGTATTGCAATGATCAGAGAGGGTGCATGAAAGGTACAGTCTGGGTTGGGGGGGTATGTCAGGGTGGCGCAATGAAGGTTGTGGAGGGTATGCGGACCTGTGCAAGAGAGGAGGTGCAGTGAAGGTTCAGGGAGGATGCAGGGGAGTGCATGAGGCTAGCGTGATTCAGGCATAGAGAAACTAGGGGAAGGTGCGCAGTGGGAGCACTCTAGTGACCTGTGACCTTCCCTGCCAGCTTTGTAGGGAAGTTAGCAAGGAAAGTTGCAGATAGTGATCACAACCAGTCATAAGTTGCAACGTAAGAACCATATTTTTCGGAGTATAAAACGCACCTAGTTTTTGGGGACAAAAACAAGAAAACAAGAAAAAAAATCTGCCTCTGCCTCCCAGCAATTTGCCTCCC
>JANHFT010008868.1:25196-45015 GCA_032467955.1 Pseudoxenodon macrops
TTCACCTTTTAAGTTGCATTACTGAAATAAATGAACTTTTGCACGATATTCTAATTTTTCGAGTTTCACCTGTATATACTGCTTCATAGTGCTTTACAGCCCTCTCTAAGCAGTTTACAGTCAGCATATTGCCCCCAATGGTTGTAGGTCAAGGAGTACCTGTACTAAAATGAGGAAGATAGGGATTCAGCTTCAAAGTATAAGAGATGTTTCAAATCTGGGATGGGTACAATCATTGTACCTGTCAGTGGCTCCTAAAGAAGGCACACTTTTTTCTGGGCTAGAGTTAAGGAGGTGGGAACAGGTATAACATTGTCTTTACTGCCTCCTTAAGTCCTGGAAGTGAATGGCTACTCTGTGATCCTAGCAAAACATATGGTTTTTTAAAGGCTAAGTTGACAGTTGTACCTGCTTCAGATTGCAATACCTACACAATGGAAAAGGAGTGTCTGAATAAACAGAAAACAGGAAATCTAGAACTACAGTGGTCCTTGGTTAATGACCACTCATTCAGTGACTGATTAAACTTATGACAATGCTGAATGAATAGTACTTACAATCATTCCTAGAAGTTCCAGCCATCAAAACCTACACCCCCACCCTCTAGAAGTCATGTGATCCTGATCTGGGCACTCAGCAACCAGCCCAGATTTCTAACCTTTACTCTGCCCCACAGTCATGTGATTGCGATTTGTGAACAAGCAAAGTCAATGGGGAAGCCAGCAGGAAATCAAAAGACATGGTCACATGAGGTCCTTGCTTAACAATGTAGTGATTTGCTTTAAAACAGTAATTTGTACTCCTGGAATTGTTGCTAAGCAGCACTGTTACGTGATATTGCACTTTTAAGATTGCATTGCTTAACAATGGAGTTGCCAGGCCCAATTACCATTAAGACAGGACTACCAGTAGAAGAAAATATAAAGGGCAATTTATAAAAGAAATGAATGAAACATGCTTGAATGGAATTCTACAGAACTGAACTTCTGGGAGATGGAAACTATTTAGGGAAAACTGAGAGTCATTCAGTCAATGTTAGCGAGCTATTTAGCAAATGGGTTAAATTACTGAAGTACTTACCTAGTGAAATGAGAAAGCCGAAGAACTCCTGAATACGGAACTAAGAAAAACAAAGTATTATTATTATTCATCTAATGCAGTCAGTATTATATTCAAATCCAATAGACAGTTGTGGGTCTGTCCCAATTGTCTTGATGGAAACAACCAGGAAAAGGTTTCTGAAGCAACTATCGTAATAGCTAACAGTTACTTACATATATTCTTTTGTAACAAGGCAGTTGGATTGAGTAGTTCCTATATAAATTCTTTACACAATGTACACTTAAGTCTACACTCATTACTATGATATTTGTTATCATAGTAATAGCTGTCAAAATTACTTTATTCATGGAAAATAAGGTGTTAATGGGGGGCACAAGAGGGAAAGTACTGTATCTCTCTTGTCTTTGTTGGCCACAATGAATGAAAACAATATAAGAAAAATTCTGGGATTCAAAAGACCTCTATAGGCTAACATTTATCTGATTACAACACAGAACTGTTGTTATATTTCCAGATTCTCTTTTATGAGACTAATTACCTGATTCTGTTTTAATCTGGTTTTAGGTACAATTTTGAAATGGACTGATTGGATCACTTCTAGAAGACCTTATCAAGAGCAAATATGACTGTTAATTCTGGAGTTTTCAGTTACTTTTGAGGCTATTAGTCATAAAAGCCTTCTGGGGAGGATAATGAGCATATAATCATTATCTTGCACTTTAGTTCCTGTTTGGACATGTTATTTCAGAAAGACTGTTCCACTCTCTTCTAATCTGTATAATATTTCTGAATCAATTCCACACTTTCAATTTCATAATACTTTCATAGGACTGTAATACCTGCTATGATTTAATTTTTAATTTAGTTTAATTTATTAAATTTACATGATGCCCGACTCCCAATGGTAATTATAGCAAACAACAAGCAACTTGCAATTGGCTTTAGTCAGTCTCTCTCTCTTTCTCTCTGTCTCTGTCTCTGTCTCTCTCTCTCTCACACACACACACACACACAGAGAGGAATGTAATTATGTGATCTGCTAAATTTGGGTAACACTTAACAGATTGGGGTACTTCGGTAGGACATCAATGGGAGATCCCAGGTTCTAAGCTAAAGTGAAAAGTAACAACAAAAATCCAGAAGGCATCAATAGCAAACTACTTCCATATTAGTAAATAAAACTAACATGAATTGGTCCATGTAATTCATCAGAGGTTGAGTTTGACCTTAAGACTTACTTTTCAGCCAGAAACAACATACCTCATATTTTTGTGCTGTATACAAATCTCCAGAGGCAAACGCTTCCAGTATTAAATTATGTATTCTGCCCAGGTAGTTATATGTACTGTTTAAAAAAATAGATATAAAAGTACATTAAAGCATTCAAGACTTGTCTATACAAGCGGCAGTCATTGGTTAACAACAGTATTTGGGACCAGAATTTCCATTGCTAAATGCTGTGGTCATAAAATGCAACATGACGTGACTGCACTGCTTAGTGACCATAATCCCAGCAGTCCATTGACATTGGTAACCAAATCCCATTGACTATTAGGTGAGGATATACCCTGATTTAAGCCATTTTCCCAGCTTGGTCCCTTACAGCCCCAAGCCCTGGTTAGGTAAGGGCCTGCCTCTTCTGCCAACTCTTGATCTTTACCCATCTGCTGCCCACTTACCTGCTGCCACCTTTGACCCCTGCCAGTCCTGCCTACTGCACCATGCATCACTACGGTACTGGCTGGGGGCTTCTTTCATTTTTATTTTTATTTACATTGATGCAGGCTTTGCTTCTCTTGCACTTTGCCCAGGGCCACCATTTGTGCCCCACCCAGGCCTTCTTTCACAAAAGAAGCCAAGCATGTGAAGGAAGGTTGGGTTCTCCTTTTGTGCCAGGGAAGTTGGGGGTTTTCTTTCACATGTCAAGCTTCTTTCACAAAGGAAGATCCTGACTAGGATGTGAATGGAAGCCCTGGCTGGCCTGTGAATGGGTGCCCTTGGCAAGTCACAAGAAAAACTACAACTGTACTTACATGAAAGAAGGCCCTGGCCAGCACAATAATAGTGCATAGTGTAGCAGGAGGTGTAGCAGGATCAGGTCATGGGGACAGCTGGTAGTGGGTAGGCAGTCAGTCAAAAGATGGTCACATGGGCCCAAATTTTGTTCATGTGCCTGCAGGGATACTGCAATAATTGGAACTTAAAGGATTGGTAGGAAGTCCTTTCATTCAGCACTGTCAAAACTTCAAATGGTCACTGAATGAATGGACATTAAGCAAGAACTATCTGCAACTGCAATTAGAGCAAAGCAAACAGTGTGGCGGTATTATTCCATGCAGAAGCTGGATGTGCAATTACAGTGGGACCTTTGTTCACGAATGTCTCAGATTATGACCAAATCAGATTCTGAACAAAAAATCCGCTAAATGACTCTGTTCACGAACATATGTTCGTGACAGTTAGAACAATTAATCAGTGGAACAAATTGCCTCCAGAATTTGTGAATGCTCCAACACTGGAAGTTTTAAAGACGATGTTAGATTACCATTTATCTGAAGTGGTGTAGGGTTTCCTGCCTAGGAGGGGGTTGGGCTAGAAGACCTCCAAGGTCCCTTCCACCTCTGTTATTCTATATTCTATACCTTCGGTTGATGATCAAACACAGCCAAGTCGATTTCCCCTTCCGCACCATTTTTGTGTGTGCATGCATGCGCAGTCAGTCTTGCTTCCATTCATGACCAAATTGGGTGCCGACCGAAGTCCTGGAACAGTTTCCGGTCGTGAATGGAAGCAGGAGGTTCCACTGTATATAGATATCAAATTTCAGAAATGATCAGAAGTTTACGTTTTCATGGAATCGTTATTAGAAAATTTGGAATCCTTTGCTTAGTACCCTTTCATACAAGCAAAAGTATGTCTCTTCAACCTTCCTTTTTAAAAACAATATTCCTTTCAACTCCCCTCAATCAATTTTAACGGCACATTGTTCCATTCACATTGGAGTTTGGGAAAGCATTTCCCCCCAAATTTTAAAGTTGTGTATAAATGCATATTCCAGAGTGAAACAGTCCAACAATCAAGAAAAGAAGAAAATTAGCTGGTTCATAAGTACTTGGGGTGGGAAGAGAGGAGGACAGCCTTTTTACTTATTATTTTTGTATTTAAAACATTACACTACATTAAGCATTAAATAGGGAAGCAAATATAAACAGGAAGAAATAGGTTCTTCAGTTAGGACAGGTCAAAGAGTCACCCACCACTCATCCCTAGTAGCCTAGATATTTATCCAATGGAACTCTGTGACATTTGTGCAGTTATACAAAAGAGCAAAGATATTCACATTTCAATTACAACTTAAACGATCCAATTCAAACTACAGAAGAGATGAGTAATGAGTTCTCCATGCGTGTTGTAACTCAAAATCTAATGTAGAATGGCTCAAATTAAAAGCATTGTCTTTTCTTACATAGAAGGGAGTAATTCTGATTGTAAAAATTATCTAAAAATGATCAGCATAGTTAAATGCTACGCAATTATGCAATTTCACCTAAATCACATTTTTGCCCCCTTCATTGCTGACATGACCCAAACAATAGACATACCACAAACTACCAACATGTCTCAGTAATAAGTACGGTAATAATTCACATGCCGTTATTAATTATACCAATGCAATATTATTCACCATCATTTGTATTAATTGGTCATTAAATGTATCAGAATTGCACTGAGACTTGGGGTTTGTCTAATAGGACTCAGAAGGATTTTTCCTAATATTTAATTCTTAAAGGCTAAACAATTCTGAGAGTACAGTTCTCAAGGTGGGTGCTTTTAGTTAATGTCATGGTCAACTCACCATGAAACCATTTAAAAATTCTATTTAATTATTTAAAATAAAATGTAAAAATATTTTAATGTTTGACATAAACATTTCATTCTGTCCCTCCGTTTGCATCCTTTCTTTAATGATTCTATTGCACCATTTCTTTTATATTAGTGTAACTCTTGTCCTGCAGTGAGTTGGACTCAGCAAGTTGCCTGTGGCGATCCTCTACAGAAGATACAGCACCCAATTCATAAAGGCCCTTCAGTCACGTACAAAAGACAACTTACCTTCCAACTGCCCCATTTGCTCCTATCACCAGTGCACTCAGGAGTTGCTACTTAGTAAGAAAGAAAAATTGTAGGTTTTATTTACACATCACTGCAGCCAACGGAAGTGTTCCAGTAAAACCAGTTGTAACTGACATAGTTCTACACCATTCAATAATAATATAGTCATATTGTTTTTGACATACAGAGGTTCTCTGGCAAGATGGCAATTATTTGCCATCCCTGTCTATTTCCCTGGACAGCCCATTCTTTTGATTTTCCATTCTCTCTTGGGATTGTTCTATTCAACAGATTTCAGCTTTTACACCCAAATCAGTCAAAGACAGAGAACATGCATCTTCATTATGTAGAGCATGCATCTTTACTAAAATATATCATATTTTGCTCAAGGAAAACACTAGGCCTATTCAGCATTCAGAATATAACTCTAGTTGTATTCTCAGAGGAAGCCACCTTGTGTCTACTATAATTAACAACTTTATATATAAAACCCTTACCTCATCCACACCATACATAAACACAAAATTGTCTTGTTCACTTTTTTGCAGGCATTGTCTCAAATCCAGGAGGTCTCTGTCACTGAACTTCACCCCCTTAAAGGTGGGAATCTGCTCTTTCATGCTATCTAGTAATTCTTCAGCACAAACTGTACAAAAAGAGATTTGCAGTAAACCAAGTGTTCATGTCTGATCAAGTAAGAATTTTATTACTGTTGCATCATTGCTATAATAAACTAAAAATAAACTTATTTATCACACATGTATTCTGTGTTGCAATTCTACTCAACAAAGCCAAGAGTGGTTATTAAAAGTGGGAAATTTTTCCTAGAGCAGCTTTTTGCAATGTGGCACCTTCCAGATATTTATTTAAAACCACTCCCAATTAAGATATTTGGGCCTGACTCGACTACAGGTAGTCCTCAAGTTACGACCACAATTGAGTCTAAAATTTCTTTTGTTAAGTGAGACATTTGTTAAGTGAGTTTTGTTCCATTTTACGACCTTTCTTGCCACAGTTGAATCTCTGCAGTTGTAGGTTAATAATATGGTTGTTGAGTGAATCTGGCTTCCCCACTGATTTTGCTCGTCAGGTCACAAAAGGTGATCACATGACCCTAGGACACTGTAATAGTCATAAATATGAGTCAGTTGCCAAGCATCTGAATTTTGATCATGTAACTATGGGGGTGCCCGCAATATAAGTGTGAAATAAGAGTGAAAACATCTTAAGTCCCTTTTTTTCAGTGCCTTTGTAACTTTGAACAGTCATTAAATGAACTGTTGTTAGTCGAGGACTACCTGTACTACATTAGTTTGAAGTGTCTTATTCTCTATCTTTACCAATAAACCAATTCTAGTATATTCAAGAAAGTTTCTTTGGAAGAAAACGAGCATAGAGTAGCAGTCTTAAAGGGACATTACTTAGACATGGTTTAAAAATTCAAAACAGTGAAAATGAATTACGGAAATTTAAAATGTAAAATGAATAAATAAAGGTTATTTTGAAATAAACTGGTTTTCTGCATTTGTAGCACTTACATTTAACGCCAGTGATTGGAGGAATGTGATAATAATAGAATGGAATATTAGGAGCTTGAGATGCAATATCCCGGAAGAAGGCAACCAATTCATCTAAAGAAGGACAAGGGAAGCAATGTGGAGCATAGAATAATTGTAAATATACAGCTGAAAATGGGGAAAGCAAAAGGAAAAGCATTATTTTGGGCTTTCATCTAGGATAGTGTTCTTCAACTTTACACATTTTGGTTATTTTATTATCATCCAGGCAGAATTGTCAATGGCTATGCTGGAAAAGATTGATGGAACCTCAGTCCAGCCCTTTCAGAGGGCACTGGGTTGTAAAAACTGAAGATTTTAGCTGATGAATTCATATTAATTACTTTAAACAGTGGTGTTTCTTGATGAACCAAAAAAAAGTATGCACATATGTTCACTTTTCTTCTTCTTAGCATTTTCCCACAAGTTCAGGGTCTGCTTTTTTCAGATCAAATGTTGATTCATAGTCATGACAGGAATTGACTGAGCAGCTTGACGCTTGGGACTGATGTTATGGACTGAGTGACTGGTCCAAAGTCATGCAGCCAACTTTCATGGTAAGGTCTAGAACTCAGTCTCTTGGCTTCTGACTATTTTACCTTAACCATTAGATCAGGCCTGTCCAACCCATGGCCCACAGGCCCATGGGATTCTGAACCTCTAGTAATGCAACCCCACAAGATCATAAACTTTTAACATTATTATATGATTTTATATTATAAACTAAAGGCAGTAGTCCTTGAGTGAAAACCACAAATGAGTCCAAAATTTCTGGTGAATTTTGCTAAGTGAAACAGTTATTAAGTGAGTTTCCCCCCATTTTATAACCTTTTTGCTACAGCTTTTTGTTAAGTGAACCTCTGCAGCTAGTAACATGTTTGTTAAGTGAATCTGGCTTCTCCATTGACTTTGTCAGAAGGTCACAAAAGGTGATCACATGATCTTGGGACTCTGCAACAGTCATAAATATGAACCAGTTGCCAAGTGTCTGAATTTTGATCTGGTGACCACGGGAATACTGCAACAGTCATCAGTGTGAAAAATGGCCATAAGCCATTTTTTTCCAGTGTCATTGTAACTTTGAACAGTCACTAAACGAATGGTTGTAAGTTGAGAACTATCTGTATATTATATATTTTATATGTAGCCCAAGACAATTCTTCTTGGCTTAATGTGGCCCAGGCAAACCAAAAGGTTGGACACCCATCAATTAAACCAAATGTATCGTCACTGCTTGTAAATATTCAGGCATGTGTCTAGGACAGTGATGGTGAACCTTTTTCTTCTTGCGTGCCAAAAATGGTGGTACGCGTGGACTTGCGCGCCCACGCGTGACAGCACGCAACCCACCCACCCCCATGCACACTTCCTTTTTGCCTGTTGAGCTGTTTTTCACCCTCCGGAGGTTTCAGGGGAGCCTCCTGAAGGCAAAAAATGTCCTTACGCGCAAACCGGAAGTTCGGGAATGGACTTCTGGTTTGCTTGTGGGGCCATTTTTTACCCTCCAGAGGCTTCAGGGAAGCATCCTGAAGCCTTCTGAAGGTAAAAAATGACCCAACAGGCAACCCGGAAGTGACTTCAATTTGCCTGCTGGGCCATTTTAAACCCTGCGGGGGGCTTCAGGGAAGCCTCCTGAAGCCTCCAGATGATGAAAAACAACCCTACGGGCACTTCTAGTTTGCCCGTTGGGTCATTTTTTGCAGCTGACAGGGCAGTGCCTCGCGTGCCCTCAGAAATGGCTCCACGTGCCACCTGTGGCACGCGTGCCATAGATTCACCATCACTAGTCTAGGATGAATAAGAACAGAAAAAGTTTCAGCTTTTCCTTGAATGTTCATACCTTGGCAAGCTCTTTAGTAGATGCCTGAAATAAAAAGTAATTCTTTCCAAGCAAGATTTTCATAGAACCGTTTTTAGACAGTTTGAAATGAAAGGGATAGAATTATAAAAGCTGGACTTTTCTATGTAAAATCACACTAATTTGCAGAAACCCAGCATTGCTCATCTTGCCTTTTGTCATCAAGGAAGCAACAAGGACTCCAAAAATCTATTTCTTCTTTTCTGTAACCCTCATCTGGCTGCTGAGATTTCACAAGATATGGGCTGTTCATATACCATCTGCATGCAAGGCTATATTCATCTTTTTTCTACACTCCACTCACCAAAAAACATACAGCTGTGCCGGTGTGCATTTTGAGTAACCTGGAGGGAAAATTATAAGTTGGAAGCAGCAGTCAGCTAAAGAGCTGGTTTTGCAAAAACTGCTCCCATTTCCGGTATTTTATCACAGATGTGAGCAGCTTATGAACTCCCCAAACAGCTTTCTCTACAGAGCTTGGAGCTTCCTCTGAATAATGGTGCAGTTTTCAATTCAAAACATTTGCAGAATCTTTAATATGAGCCCAAACCTCTAACCAAAAGATTGCCCATCTTTACTTTAATTTACACACATATGCATTTATGAAATCTGGCTGACAAATGGGGAAAACAATTTGGCGAAATGTAATGAACTATTCACCTTTCTTCACCTGTTTGAAGAAAAAAGGGGAAATGACCGATATGCCATCCGCTCCTATCTGGGCTGCATGCTTGGCCTGGAAATGAAGAAAGGAAATGAACTGAAAAGAGATATTGATGAAAATGAGAAATGCTAAGCAGTTAGTATGATAATAGGATTTGCTGATGTCAGACTGTATAAGCTCCCCAGTGGCTTAACAGTCACAAGAAGAAGCCACCCTGATTGAGGAAGCAGTTAAAAATGGTACCTTTAAAGTTGCAAAATTCTGTTAATGAAGCCTTAAGTAGAACTAGTTCATCTAATCATGTTTCCTATCTGGTTTTACCTGGAAAGGCCAACAACTATGGCGATAATAAAATTGGCTCCCTTTTTGATCTCTCAAACCATACTTGGGAATAATACCTCCCGTTTGGAAAAAAATTTCTCCTTGCCCTCAGTATTCTGCTGTGCAAAAATCAAAGCACGGCCCAAGAGAAAAGTGTACAAACAGACACACTCACCAGATCCTTGGATTCAGGTAAGCTCAGTGATCCAACGTGAATTATTACATGATCCAGCCTGCAGGGAAAGGAATTTTAAAAAAATGTTTTTTGATGACAGGATGAGATTATCAAGGTATGGGGGTGGTGACAATTAATCTGATGATTACTTATTTCACAATATTATCTTGCTTTATGTCTTATATGACACTGTTGTCTATCACTGCTAAGCTAACATTTTAGCATGGAGAATTTAGTTGGAGAAGGAGGAAGAGCTATGTTTCCTTAAATGAAATGCAAATATCTCTTAGCCCCATTGTTGCAGCCACTGCTGAAGAGGAGATGTGTTTAAATGGGTGTATCAAGCCTCTAAACATGCCTGTTTTATTTTAAAAAAAACCATCATGCCCAAACCATTGGCTGATACCTTGGCTTCACTCTCTATTGTCATCTCATTGCATCAAGTCTGAATTTCAAAATTTGGAGGCAATGTGATCCTCAACTTACAACAACAATTGAGCCCAAAATTTCCATTGCTAAGCAAGACAGTTAAGTGAGTAGTGCCCCATTGTACAACCTTTTTTGACACTGTTGTTAAGTGCATTGCTGCAATTGCTACTTAACCGTTGTTAAGCAAATCTGGCTTTCCCTATTGACTTTGCTTGTTGGAAGCCAGCTGGGAAGGTTACAAATGATCGCACAGCCTTGGGACAGTGCAATTGCTATAATGCAAACCAATTGTCAAGCGTTTGAATTTGGATCACATGACAATGGGGATGCTACAATGATCACAAGTATGAAAAATGGTCATAAGTCACTTTTTCAATGCTGTTGTAACTTCAAACAGTCACTAAATGAATGGTTGTAAGTTGAGGATAAGGGACGCGGTGGCTCAGTGGCTAAGATGCTGAGTTTGTCGATCGAAAGGTCAGCACTTTAGCTATTTGAATCCCCACTGCCACGTAATGGAGTAAGCTTCCGTTATTTGTCTCAGCTTCTGCCAACCTAGCAGTTCGAAAGCATGTAAAAATGCAAGTAGAAAAGTAGGGACCACCTTTAGTGGGAAGGTAACAGCGTTCTGTGCGTCGTCAGCGTTTAGTCATGCCGGCCACATGACCACAGAGACGTCTTCAGATAGCACTGGCTCTTGGGCTTTGAAACGGAGATGAGCACTGCCCCCTAGAGTCAGGAACAACTAGCACATATGTGCGAGGGGAACTTTTACCTTTAAGTTGAAGGCTATTTGCATGTTACACACCTCCAAAAAAGGGAATAATTTCAATTACATCATATAATCTTACATGCAGGTGTCCAAGAACCATTTATTTGGTACTACATATTACCGGTAAGTGGAAAAAGTCAGACTTCTAATTATTTTGTATTTGTTGAGAGTTGAGAGCTTTTCCTTGAAAAGGCATTTATACTACTGACTCAAAAACGTAATAATTTTTTTCTGCCAGCTCATGATCATTTTGTTGGTAGCAATATGCTGACACTTAAGAGAGGGCTGTAAAGCACTATGAAGCAGTATATAACTCTAAGTGCTATTGCTATTTTCATTGCCAGCAATTTGTGGATTTTCCCTACTAGTATCTAACCATTGTATGGACATGGGTTGGTATCTCATATTTTTTCCAACCTGTTCCTATGATGTTGCTTTCAATTTATCCCCAATCCATACCTGACGTAGCTTAAAATTTATTAGTTATTGTCAGTTATTTTACAATTCCAGTTGATGTTGGCCTCCACACTGGAGATAGGTTTGCAGATCTAATGAGTAGAGAATTTTCTTTTCCCTCTGCCTAGTCTGCCTATCCTACCTGGTTCAAGGTTGACTCAGCCTTTCATCCTTCCAAGATAAGTAAAATAAGGACACAGATTGTTGGGGGCAATATGCTGGCTCTGTAATCTGTTTAGAGAGGGTTGTAAAGCACTGTGAAGTGGTATATAAATCTAAGATCTAAGCCGGGGGTATCAAACTGGTGTCCCATGGGCCAGATGTGTCACACGCAGGCCACACCCACCCCAGCTCCACAAAGGGAAAAAGTATCGCGATACGTCACATGACAGCAACATGATGTGGTGAGTTTGACATCCATAGCCTAAGCGCTATTGCTATTGTTTCTCCTGACCAGGCAGTGAAAACTGTTAGGTGAAAAACATAGTTCTAACAGATAGCTAAACCTGTGCATCTACCCATCTTCTGCTTGAGACAAAATAAGGCAGGTATAACTAATTCAATGTATCCAATCTGATATCTTCCAGATCTGTTGAACTTTATTGACAGTTACGTAGCGAACCATCAGGAATTATAAACAGTGAAGTCCAGCATCTTTGAAATGAATTAGGTTGTAGAAAACTGTCACAGTAAGCACTTCCTATTTTTCCTCTTTGTTCAACAACAGGAAGAAGCAGAGAATTTGCAAGTAAGAATTAACTTATTATAAATGACCACTTCTACAATATTCTGTGAAAACAATCTCACTCACTGGCATTTAAACACACACACACTTCCACCAAGCAACATCAGCAATCAGAGAATACAGATTTCACAATATAGTGTTTTGCTTAGTTAGGCAACAATTTCACAGAAAACACAGCAACCTTTGTCACAAGAATTACTTACTTATCCTTGCCTTGAATCACCCATTCCTCTGCCAGCTGTTTTCTCTCCTGAATGCTTAGGGATAGACCTTCTCCTGTTGTTCCATTCACTATTGTTAAAATATATACATTTGATATAAAAAGAATAGAATATAAAGTGTTTAACAAAGAAAGTTTAAAAAAAGTGTTACATTTCATTCCGTCCAAGACATCTAATGTGGTTAAAAATATCAAAACCTAATGGTGGCAACTTCCCTAGAGTTCATTCGGCCACATCCCTCAAAACTTCAGGTGGCCGGTTAAAAAAGTTTTATTTGGGAACATTCACAACAGACATATTTAGAAATAAAAATAAGGCAAAATTATTCAGAACTGTTTATTATTCAAACCAGCAGGAGCAATTAAAACTAAACCAACTAGAAAAATTAAAATGGAAAAACCAAGCAAGGATGGCAGGCATTTTCTTAATGTTGAGAAAACTAAATATTTTTTCAGTTCAGTACATCTACAACTAAAAATGCATTTATTTCTAATTTCTGATAGTTTTACTATTTACTCCCAAGTTTTGTTGGTTGTGCAGGAAGCCTTTCTCACTAATGTTCATCAAATGTGTCAGATGCTTAGGAATTCCTAGACACATCTCAGAATGAAACGTCCTGGTACTCTCTGAGCGTGCTTGTTTTCTTGCAGATGTTTCATTACCCTACCTAGGAAGCATCGGCAGTCCTAGTAAGGAGTCCTGTTTGCTGTCAGTTTATATTCTGGTGTCTTGTCTGTCTGTGTGGGTTGGGGCAATCTTAGAGATCCTTGGTTGGCCTGTTTACTGATGGCTCTTTGGCAATTTCTTGATTGGGGTGTTGCTTACTTGATTGTTGGTCTGAAGTTAACCTTGGTGTCAATCTATGCTGATCTAGGTACTGATTACTAGTGGAGAGGTGCTGGCATCTTTTTGTTCTCTTTTAGGCTGGTTGATTGTCTCTTTCAATAGATAGACAGACAAAGACAAAACCAAGGTGATTATGGCCAGAGCACAACATCTACAAAAAGCAAAAGACATACTGGAGGACAAAGAAACCTACATCCTTGTAAACACCAATATAATACAAAAACTAGGGTGTCAAACGCTTCAGACAGCACGCAAATGGGAAAAATATGCCTACAGGTACACTTCCACCAAAGAACAGCTTTTCTTCCTGCATGAACGCCTACGACTGCATGCCTTCACCTCCCAGTATCAGGTACAAGTCTCCAATCAAATGCACAGCCAGACTAAAAATAGGCCAAGAAAGTGGGCGGAAAATGATATGGCTCGTGATCACAGGCACACATCTCAGATTAAACAAAAATCTGCTCACCGTAGCAAACTTCAAAAAATAGTTGAAACAGACCATGTCACCAGAGCACATGGAGAGACTGGCCACCACCATCCTGAATACATCCCAGAGACATACTGAGAAAATAAAAACCAAATTGCAAAGCAAACTGCTGAAACTCAATTCCAGAACCAAAGAAACATCAGAACCTGAATGGGTGGTCAACAGGTTCAGCCACCACTATCCAGGCAGAACACAGGATTCTACAAAAAGGACTCAACTATAATAGAGGTGATACCAATCACCTAGAATTTTTTGCAGCCCTTGAAGGGACATTTAAAGCCACCAAACTCGCCACAGAGATCCCAGAAAATATTAGACAAAGCATCATTCTATAGATCAGAAGAAGACAGAAACAGAATCAACTTACCACAGAAGACAAAGCAGCCCTCAGAAACCTAGTGGCAGATGAGAAGCAGCAGACCCGTCCGCCACGCTTCTACATATGCCTCCAAATACACAAATCTGCCATACCCCTCTGTCCAATCATATCTCTATCAGGGATCCCTGCATACAATATTGCAAAAGAATTAACAAAAAAGCTTGGGCATCTCACAAGAGGAAGCCAACACTCCATTAAGTCTACAGAAAAACCAACAATACTAACCAGGTGCACTACTACCAAAGCAACAACTCAACCTCTTACAAGAGAAGCTATATAACCGTGATGGCAACCTTATGGCGCCATCTTTCAGAAAGATTCCCAGAGCCATCTTTCTGGGCACGCGAGCCATCATCTGTTGCTCTTCTGGGCTCTGGCGCACTGGCAAGCTGGTCTTCATGCGTGTGGGAGCTCCAGAAACTGAAAGAACAGCCACCCAGTGTGCATGTGCGTGCCAGGAAGATGATCTTTTGGTTTCTGGCACGCATGCATGCAAGAAGTCCAGCTAACCAGTGCGCATTCATGCACCAGAAACCAAAATACCAGTGGGCGCATGCACACCAGGTGGCTGCTCTTTCAGTTTCTGGTGTTCCCGCGCGCATGAAGACCAGCTGGCCAGCATGACGGAACCCGGAAGAGCAAGGGGAGCAGAGGTGCCAGCCAGGATGGGTGGGCCGAGGCTTCCTTCCCTCCTTACCTGAATGGGCTTCCCTTCAACCTAGCTCCTCTCCAATTCCACCATGGGAATCACCTTTGCCACAGACTCAGCAGGCTTCCGTCTGCGTTGCACCCTCACACCGCATGTGAGCTGCCTGCCTTACCCCAGACAGGAGAGGGAGGAAGCACTCCCATTGGGCTGCTGAGCAGAGGGGCAGGTGATGTGAGAAAGGTCCTCAGGCGTGCGTGGAGAGGGGGAAGGGAGCATCCTGGCCCCGCATCCCTCTGGCTTTGAACTCTGGTGAACTCTGTGCTGGGGCAATGGTGTGCGTGCCCAAGAGAGGGCTCTGAGTGCCCCCTCTGGCATGCCTGCCATAGGTTCACCACCACTGATCTATACTATGCAAAAGAAATAATTAACTAGAAATAATCAAAAGAGAACAAAAAGACTCCAGCACTTCTCCACCAGTATTCAGCAACCAGATCAGCATAGATTGACTGCAAGGTTAACTTCAGACCAACAATCAAGTAAGCAACATCCCAATCAAGAAATTGCCAAAGAGCCATCAGTAAACAGCCCAACCAAAGAATCTCTAAGACCAGCACCACCCACACAGACAAGCAAGTCACCAGAATATAAACTGACAGAAAACAATACTCCTTACTAGCACTGATGATGCTACCTAGTTAGGGTAATGAAACATCTGCAAAAAAACAAGCAAGCTCAGAAAGCATCAAGGACTATTCATTTCAACCCTGAGCTATAAATATTCTCCTTTATTGGTACATCTCAGAATTTCAGTATTAATACATTTGAAGGGCAGTAGAGATAATTCATCTAAGATAAAAAATATTTCAATTTATCAGTTTAACACTTTAGAGTCAATTATTTACCGTATTTTTCAGAGCACAAGACGCACCAGAGTAAAAGACGCACCTTAGTTTTTGGGGAGGAAAATAGGAAAAAAATCTGCCTACATCTGGCTGGTGTCCTTAGTCTTGTCAGCTTCAGCACATTATTTTATCCCCTGGTTAGGGCTGGAAAAAAACAACTCTGGAGGGAGTAGCAATGAAAAAAGCCTGCAAAGTAGCTTCACTCGCTAGCGCATTAGGTCTGAAAAATGGCCCGTTTTTCGCAAAAACAGGGACAATTTTGTCTTCCACAGAAGCATTCTGCAGGCCTCCCAAAACCTCTGCACACCCTGTTTTTCACAAAAACAGGTCCATTTTTCGCAAAAATGGGATGCAGGCACAGGGCTTCAGGAGACCAAAAGTGGCTGTATTCAGTGTATAAGACGCATCAACATTTCCACCCTCAGTTAGGGTGGGAAAAAGATGTGTCTTATACTCCAAAAAATACGGTACTCCCCTGCTTGCTCTGGTTGTGAACTTCCAACTGCCTATCTCTTTTTAAGGAATGTTGCTAAACTAAGGCAGTTGAGGAATTTTAAATCCTAGTTTTCTTGGACACATAATGCCAAACTTAGTTTATTTAGTACCATATTTTTCGGACTATAAGACGCACCGGTGTAGAAGACGCACCAAGATTTCGAAGAGGTAAGTAAGAAAAAAAAGTTTTTGTCCTCCCTGGCCCCAGGAGCACTCTGCAGGCCTCCAAAACTGTCTATGCACCTTGTTTTTTTGCAAACGGGCCCATTTTCACAAAAAGCGGGGTGCACAGAGGGTTTGGCTGGTCTGCAGACTGCTTCTGAGTCTGGGAGAAGACAAAAACGTCCATTTTTCACAAAAACGGGGGCGTTTTTGCCTTCCCCCAGCCCACAGAATCACTCTGCAAGCCTCCCAAACCTTCTGCACACCCCATTTTTGAGGAAAAAAGGGCCCATTTTTCACAAAAATTGGATGCAGGGGCGGGGCTTCAGGAGGCCAAAATTACTGTATTCGATGTATAAGACACACCAACATTTGCACCCTCTGTTAGAGGGGGAAACGTTGTGTCTTATACTCCGAAAAATACGGTAATTAATTTACTTACCTTAGTTAGTACACCACTAGTTTAATTAGCCACTTACACCAAAAAAGGGACAAAGTGGAATCAAATGGACTAAATTTGTATTCAATTTGGTCATTTGCTGGATAAGTCACCATTCATAGTTATCTCTTCTTGGTTATCCATATTTGATACTGTATCTATTTCTGAACCAGAAGCTGTTCTTTTTATTCAAAAGAAAAATTTCCTTGAGTGCATGTTATAATCTATGTTTTACCAAATACATTCTTGACACCTTGCTGATTTATTAGGTAATCCACATACTGGCTGATCAGAGAGACATTGATGTTTCTAAAAAGAAAAAGAAAAAAAGGAACATAACAGAGAAGATGGAACTACTTATAATTTTTTTTTACAAGTAACATCTTACAAACTAAAGTTCTTAAAGAGATGGAGTTTCAGATTTTTTCGCCTCTTCTGTCATTGGCACAAAATAGTGAATAAGATTGAATAAGCACGATCTATTACTTCCCCCAAAGTACATTTTATGAAGGGGAATAAAATAGTTTATAAAAGCAAGCAGAAAGTGGTTCAAAACAGAATCTGTTAAGAATTTAATTTTGATTTGACTTTCAAGATTTTGCTTTGGAACAAATTTTCGCACACAGAGAAAGGCATTTCCATCATCACATTTCCTATTAAAATCCAGGTACGATCAATGAAGAACAAAAGGTCTCAAATATTCTCAGCTAAAGACAGATTTTGTTCCAGAAATATGAAAGTAACCAAAGGCATTGCCCACTTTGCTATACATTCTCATTCCAAATTTACTATGTTTTGCTCAAAACTATTCTTCACATAAACAAAGCTGACGTCACATTATCTTCAAAAGCCGGAGGAAGTCAAGCTAATTTTGGGTTTCTTCATCCTTGCACAGTATCAGCAGCAGCCTCATAATTCATTAACTGCTTTTAAGTTTACCAAACAAGTGATCTACATCCTTAACAGTTATGGATAAAGTTGGATAAAGTCTGTGACAGGTGTATTTGTTATAGAGAAAATTGATGTACCACCAAGTCAATGTCAACTTTCAGTAACCACATAGAATTTCTGCAGGATAATCAATGCCTAACCTGGCCCTTCAAGTCTTCCAATGGTGTATACTCATTGCTATTGTAATCATGTCTGGTGCTGATCATTCTCCTGTTTCATTCCACCTTTCCCAGTACTATGGACTTTGCATGGGAGCTGGATGTGCCTACAACGTCTCCAAAATATTAACAAAAGACTGCTTACAATATCAGTAACAAAGACTGTTACAGCATTTTCTTCTTACAAATTGACTAGTGCCAAATGATACGGGTAGTATTTTTTCTAACAATTCTTGGTTTATTCTATATTGCAGTGGTATGACTCTGCATTGGGGCCTTCTGCATCTGATGAGAGAATCTATATAGACTAGAAACTGAAAAACTACTTCAGACACACCTGAGTATTTGAAAATCAGCTATATTGATAAGATACGGTACATATACATACACAACATAAGCCCCAATAATCTTTTCCACAGTTATTATTAAGTACAGGGAAGATAAAAGCAAAGTGCAAAGGAAAAATGGATTTTAGCAAATGTAGAAGACAGGAAGGGAAAATTACAAAGTATACATTCCATTTGTGTTAGTTGAATAAAGGTATTTCAGGCAAATCAGGCATGTTAAGTACTTCCAAGAACCAAAAAACAACAACAACAAATGATAAGACTCAAGGCAGTAGTTAATTATTAACTACTTATTAATAATGAATTAATTATTAAGGCCATTGCCCATATATTTGAAGATGTTTGAATATGGTTCATTTAAATTAATTTCTGAGCCCACCAAACTGATCTAATATTGCTTTTAGTATCTATAAAATATTTACCCATCCTCAGTCATTGGGGTAATGGTGGCTGCAACCAGCCCCTGTAGTTTCTTCTGGAGTGCCATGAAACAAGCAGAGTCAGATATAGAAGAAATGCCTGGAATAAGCAAAAAAAACCAAAATTAGTACTGAGCAATGGGTGATTTCTGTTAATATTAAAACTTTAAGGCAAAGTTCAGGACCAAAAATATGTGAACATCTTCCAAGGACATTGCTTACTATTTCTGGTATAGGGCTCTGGCCACAAATCCTGTACTAACATTAGACTCAAACAGCTTTGTGGAGTTTCATCAACAACATATAACAAAGAATGCAATATGTTGAAGACATCAACAATATGTTGAGACTATATGTTGAGTAGATCTGACTGGCCCTGAGTGACCAGAGCCAGAAAAATATTCTTGGAGCAATGGAAGATATTCAAGAGGAGCAGTGCGATGGCCTAGAAGTGGAGCTCTCACCTCACAATCAGGAGGCTGCGAGTTCGATCCTAGGTAGATGCAGATATTTATCTCTCTGGACACACTGAGAATATATCTGCTGAACAAAACTCCACATTGGCAACAGGAAGGGCAACCGGCCGTTGAAATACCCTGCTAGCTCCATTCAGTTGCCCAGACTCCACCTCACAAGGGATTATGGGGTTGTTAAATGGAGATGAATGGAAGATATTCAAGAGTCTTTCTACTGATGAACAGAGGTTTTAGTTTGGACCCCAGTTTAGTTTGGATTTGGAAAACAGGTTTATTCATTTTGGGCTGGTCCAGAGACCTATCAATTCAACTTAGATCAGCATTGGAATTAATAATAATAAAAAACTTCATAAATTTCAGGAATATTAATTTCATTAAGAGGATATGAAATCTGTTAAATTTCAATGCAACAGGTCGATGAATTTTGTTAAGTGTTGTTACATTTTTATTTGTCCTAATCCAAAACGCATCCTATGTTTTTTCTCCATCTTACAAAGCAAGATTTTTTCTCTCTCTCCCATCATATGAAGAGCCTCCAGAGTTTACTTTGGGGCATTTACCCAAGATTACCATCAGATTTAACATTTGTCTTCCATGGACTCATTGCATAATTTACTTTGGTTAATACTATAGAGCTATTATATTTGTATAATATACAGACGGAGTGGCTGTGGATGCCGGCGTCCCGATACAGCCAGTTGATGCCATCACTGGCTGTTGGGGGCGAGTCTTTG